>LGRX02001740.1:0-11900 GCA_001247695.2 Cymbomonas tetramitiformis | reverse complement strand
CGCATGCAGCATGACATTCGTGACCTGAAGCGGCAGAAGCGGGAAGGGGCACCGCCTGCGGGCAAGCACCTTACCCGCTCTGCTGCTAAGCATCATCGTGCTGGTGTTAAGCCACTTGGCACCGCTCCTCCTGTCTCGTTTGACAAGAAGAGCGGTGCCTTCGTGCCTCACTGCAGAAATGCGGAGTGTGCACAGAGTGGTTTGAAACACTGGCATGCGGAATGCCCCAACGGCGGTCCTCAGTCTGCCCACTACTGTGGTGCAGTTGAAGACTATGAGACTGACTGCCTGGCTGTTCGTTTCCAGCGTTTCTATGACGCTGGGGATGAACATGCCTTCGAGTCGCTCTGCACGATGGAAGGTCGCCCGGAGGTGGTCGAGCTGTCGGCACATTCTTTTGTGACGGCTGAGCCCACATCTCTGCGGCACTTTCAGGATGCGGCGGCTTCCGCTCAGGATGCGGCGGCTGACGATGACGGCATGGCGCAGTTTGGTCTGGCCACATTCCACTCGGATGCACGGGGCTCGATTCCGCCACCGCCTGCGGTTCGGCATCCCTCTGCACTCGTGGCTGGTGGTGTGCCTGCGGCTCATGACCCGCCGGTGGTTGTTCCTGGCTCTCTCGGCTTGCCTGGCTCTGTCCCGTCACTCCAGCTTGGCGACTCTGCACCGGCTCCGCTGTTTGCTGGCATGAGGATTGAGGCTTCTGACATTGGCTCTGAGGTCTCTGACAATGACCAAGGCTCTGACGTCTGACAATGACTCTGACGGCGGGCAGCGGGTGGCTTTTGGCTCCTTCGGCACTCTTGGGCATGGCTCTGACTCTGACCTTGCTGACGGGGGAGCATCGCCGGCGGCAGCTCCGGTGTACCGTCCGCGGGCTCCGCCGAGCTTTCTCCGGTGTGCATTGATGTCTTCGGTGCTTTGCTGTTCTCTACTGGCCAGCGCTACGGCATCTCTGGTTGCCGTGGGCGGTGGTGACAGGGGCCTGGTTGAGCCCGGAGTCACCGTCCGTCGGTTTACTGGAGATCTCTCTGCTTCGATTCCACCACTTGGTGCTGCAGACATCCGTGATTGGCCGCCAGACGATGGAGTTCTCATGTATGCTTCTTCAATGCTCAAACCGCCGTGGGGTTCTGCTCGTCTCAGTTCTTCTGTTGCTTTACTTTCTGCTGTGGATCCACCTTAGATACCCACTTGGGTCTGGTGGTGCTCAATTTGACACGGACAACTTGCAATTCACTTCGGGATTCTTCTGTACTTGCATCCCGGCCGCTGAACTCAGCCCTGCTGACCAGCCTCAAAGTGGCTGAGTTTACTTCGATTGTCCTGGCAGCTTGATTAGCTTTAGCCCAGTAGTGGGATGACCGGGTCAAGACCCCGGCACCCAGCTAGAAGTGATCGGTTTCCACCGAAGTGAATGTTAGGTGTTTGTTTATGTCTCGTGGCTGTATATACTGTACCTGCTTTGCTGGGTAGTCACACCCACGGGTGGTGTGCTGGACTTCGGGTTTAGGCTTAGTTATTATGGGCTCTGACTAGCCCCTAGCCTGACCCTGCTTCCGTATCGTGTCCGTGACATCCTACTGTAGCACTGTACTGTACAGTAGTACAGTACAGTAGTACAGTCTTGCTTCACTGTCTGGGTTTCCGAGAGCATAAAGCCTCGGCCGGACACTGTTTATGTGATTATCAGTTTGATGCTTAGCGAGCTTAGCTGACAAATGTATCTGCTCTTCTCGTGTATGTACCATGGCTGGGTGAGTGGAGGGGTGGTCAGTCCGAGCGGGTGGGGAAGGGAAGTCAGAATAAAGGGGGTGTTTGGAGACGTAGAGGAAGGGGTCGTGGTGGGCGGGGGAGAGGGGGGTGGTGGGGGAGGAGAGGGGGTGCCCCTCCCCTATGGGACAGTGGAACCATCTTGTATTGCAAGACTTTTGAAAATTACCGTGTATGGGTTTGAAGAAAGTCGTTTGATTGCCGCACAGCTGCTTTCGTCATGGTCTCACTGCTCGAGATGTCAACTGTATGCGGGTCACTGTTTAAGGTGGTAGTGGTGTTTAACAGAAACACGTCTCGCCTATTTTTGGTGTGTTGCCTACAGATTCTTGAAAGTTTTTTGAGGAGAGGTTTAATCTTGCCACGGGGAACACCTATCGTCAAAAAGGCTGCCCGCACACTACCGTTTGCCTTGCTCCAACCCAAACATAATGAAGCAGCAACCACATGGAGACTACGGTTACATGAAAATTATGTAATAATCAGAAATGCTTTTCAAAAAAGCAGAGACACAGACATTGAACGACGCAAACTTCGAGAAAAGGAAGCCCTGCAGCATCTTTTCTCAACTAACCTTTCGAGGTTTCTAGACACAGTCATGGGAAAGATGAAACCTACTGAAAAAGGTGCAGCCGCAACCCCAGGTAGTGATGGAAAGATACCTGAGACAAAGACAGAAAGACTAAACACAACACTAGATGAATACAAAAATAAAAATTATTTTCTACTAACCCGAATGAGCCAGATGAACTCCCACAGTGGCTCACTGACATTCTCAAGGATAGCCCTAAAATCCCCGATACGGCCGCCGCAAGACTATTGGCAGAAATCACGCACAAAGAACTCCAACAAGCATACTCGGACTGCGGTATCTCTACAGCACCAGGACCCTCAGGGATGAGATACTCGCAGTGGATCAAGGGCCCAAAGAATTTTCAAGAAGTTACTGTCTCACTTTTTAACCACATTCTTATAACTGGGAGATTTCCTAAGAGTGCAAAATCTGGAGTCATCCTTCCAATCCCTAAAAATCCCTCAGCACCATGTACCATAGATAATTCCAGACCCCTCACAATGTTGGAAACGGGTCTTAAACTATTTAATACAATAATTGCTAACCGTCTCAAAACAATACTCAACACCCACCCCATTCTCTTTCCCATTCAAGATGCCTTTCTTCCGAATAAAAACATAGATGACTCACTCCAAATTTTGAATGAAGTAATTTCGGATGCCAATAGATACGACAAAGACCTCCACGTAGTTTACCTGGACCTCAAACAAGCATTTGACAGAGCTGAATTCTGGATGAGCAATTTAGCGCTCAGAAAGTTAGGACTCCCATCACAAATAATTAACATCATCTCAGACATCACCAATGATGCCTCTAGAATGGTACTTACTGAGGAAGGCCTCACAGATGAATGGTCCCTCGAATGTGGAGTTCCTCAGGGAGAAGTTTTGAGCCCACTAAGGTTTGTAGCCATTATGGATATCCTGGCAATTTGGTTAGCAAAACGAGCAAACGGTGCAAACCCGACAGGAACCACATATGGATACGAACTCAACTCGGAGCGCCATAGACCAGACAAACCAGGAAATAATGTTATTCCTCCCTCTCAAAACTTATTAGAAAAGGACACCCCTTTAAATATCTTTGCACGGTTCTTCTGTGATGACATCATGCTAGTGGGGAAAACTAAAGACGAAGTTCAAGACATGCTAGGTATAGTTAATGAATTTATGAGCTTCATCGGCATTCCCATCAATGTTAAGAAATCCAAATACTCTTACAGAAAGCGCATCAAATCCCAGGGCAAAATAGTAACACGATATGACCTGTCTGATGATTTACTCATCTCTGGGGGTCACCTGAAGCCCAATACCAATGACTCGAGTCCTTCCATTGATGCGAAATGGATACCCCCTGAGTCACCAGAATTTCTCGATTTCTCTAACAGCAAAGAGGTAAACAGATACCTCGGAGTATGGTTTGCACTAAATGGGGAATGGGACAAACAGGCGGAAATCCTTATCGATAGACTTAAATCCACTCTCACATCCATCCAACTGCAACACATGACTCTACACCAGCTAAGATATGTTATAAATGCGGTTGTAGTTCCGAGGATGGCGTACCCCCTTAAAGTTACCTCAGCAATTGCCAACTCCTCAAAGAATGTTGCAATTGAATTAGACAAAATGATAGCTTCGTTTATAATCAAATACCTGGGCTGCCCAGTTGACACTAACCACCAAATAATCTGGACGGCAGTCTGCCAGGGCGGGTACGGTATTGATAGTGTCTTCGATATTGTAACCGCGTCGTGTATTACTGAAACCATGAACACCCTGTGTTCGGCAGATGAACACGAATATTGGCAACACAACCACACGGACCGTATCACTGACCCTCACCTTATCTCACTATACCGTAGAAACAGCAATTTGTGGCTTAAAATAATAATTCAAAACATGAACAACGAAATGAGTAAAAATGCCATCTCGGGCTTTCCTTTATCACACTATGCAACCTATAGTCACACAAAAGACAAACGCTTTAACTGGTTCAGGCGTACAGGTCACATTATGGCAAAACTTGGATACGCTATCGACTCTAAAAATTACCCTGAAAATGAAGCGGGTGAAACCACATTAATCACCACCCTTCCCAGACAACTCTACATGTCGAGGAATGTTACCTCCGCAATTCAAAAATATAACCTCAAGCACACAGGTTCCTTTCTGACTCCCTGCGGTGGAATGTTAAAAAACTGGCAAGAAAGCAAAGGCTTTTTCAGGCTGAACGGTAATAGACCCCCTGGATGGCTAACCGAAATCGAAAAGGAAATGCTTCAAAACCCTGTAGGTTTGGACCCACAGGCCAGATATGTCAAGAAACAATATAGAGACAACATAGTACCCCCGGACACGGGTGAGTTTCATTGGAAAGGAAATGGTAACCGAGATTCCATCTCTCTTATTCACATTACCAATATTGACTTAGAGGCCATGTCAATACAATACACAGAATACAGTAACAATGCCAAAAACCCTAATGTCTTTGTCAGAATCGAAGGAACCAACAGTTTTCAATACGACTTTGAATATAGCATCACCGATGACGGTTGCATCCTAATTCCAGCAGGTTCCATTTTCGAATATAATGACCATATGGACCCGCCCTCTTCTGTTCTTGCTAAAGTCAGTGATATTAACTCACACTATGATTACATCTCAGACAGACAATATGAGACCATTATTGCCAGAATGAAAAACAAAACTGCGGAAGAAGAAAGTGAATACAGCTGCCCTAGCGACTCGGAAGAAGAATCTACCCCCTTCGCCGAAAAGAGCAATCAAATGGAGGATTATGATATGGCAAGCGATGGTTCCCTATTCGCCGGTAAAAAATCAGCATGCAGTGGTGCAGCATATGCCATAAAAAACTTTGACAACGGAATGCCACTTGTTCGGAAGATGAATATCCCCCCCTCAAGAACTTTCGCCGCACCGGGGCTTCTTATCAAGGAAGATATCCAAAACCCTAGTAGTACATCTGCTGAAATTGCGGGACTGAGATTCTTACTCGCAGAACAAAAAGAGAATCTCCTCAAATCCATGACTCCAATGGTACATGCCATTGACTCCATGGCCGCAATATCTGCTGTAACAAAGGATGGCAGATCTATGAGTGCTCGGGACAAACTACGTGAAGCTAATCGCAGAGATGTGCAGGCTGTTCGCCTACTGTTAGAAGAACTTGGCTTCTACAGTGAAGGAGACCACAGTAAAATCATCCTTAAATGGATTAGGGGTCACAATAATGACAAAGTCCATGACAGAGTGGACCGTACTGCTAAAAGAGCCTCATTCAGAGGGGGTTGCTCAGACATCTCCCGCTACGACCCTGCCGAGAAACTGCCCTTCTCATTATTCTTTTTTTGAGGTCCCTATTTTAGGCGATATCCGTAGTCACATTAGAAGAATTCAACGTCTATCACACTATCATAATTGGAGAACTCTACAATCTCAAGGGAAGTACTTGAGAATGCTTAACGAGAATAACACCGCCCCCACTAAAGATATTTCCAAAATAACACCTAAAGCTTTCACCGCTTCTAGAAGCAGAGAACTCCTGGGTCTCCAAGCCTCTCCAGCACGTTTATTTAAACTGGGGAAAATCGGGACTGAAAACTGCCCCTACTGCCAACAGAATACAAAATGCACCTTCGAACACATCCAACTTGAATGCTCAGGACATAATAATAGTTTGCATAGTCTTAGAACAACCCAAGATGGCGAACTAAGGAAAATCATTGCTGAAGAAATCTCAGAAAAGCCCAAACTACTAAACCCTGGAAAAGGTACCACATACATCAAAACAGAGCCATCGAAACTTTTTCCACTTGCTGACCTAAGACAGGAAATGAAGGAGGAATTATACTTACACGCTCTCCCGGAAGCTAGCATGTACCGACCATCAAGTTCAAAAAAGAATACCATTGCTGTGACCGCTAAACCCGAAGTGGACCATGTCACGGGAACAATTAAATATCCCGAACTCCAATATGTCCAAAAGAAAGAGTTTTGGAAACTTTTGGCCTGGCACCGCCTTTCCGACAAAGCAATTCCATGCTCACTTGCGGAGTACTCGAATAGGGCACACGATATTCACGAAGCACTCAATGCATGTAAGTTTGAATCGGGGGATCCTAAAAACTGCTATGCAATCAGAAGAAGCCTCTTAGATATTTTGGTGGATGACAGGAATCTTGACAAAAACGGCTGTGAACTCTTCTCCAACCCACTAAATGCCCACCCTAGAATTCACTCGAGAAGATGCATACCCACCACAAGAATGAAAAAAGCCCTCAGGCCCTTCTGCCATCATGGGAAAATTGGCTTTGATGGTCTCGCTTGGGATGCCTACGTTGATCCGATAACAGGCATCGGCAGAATCGTTTATGGAAATCCCCCCTTTGATGGGAAAGAAAAGGGCAAATCTTCGGCGGTTATGACTACCTTGGAAATGGGACATAAAGCGGCCAACACCGTCCCCGGATTTTCAGGAACATGGATTCTTCCGTTGTCTCCCAAAAACCAAAAAAGATGGTTCGACAAAGGTTTTAAACTTGTTTTCAGATTCCCGCATAACACTATTCCATTTATCCCACATGGCTATTGGACGGGTGATGACCCCTACGTTCTCCCAGGTGGTGGATGCTATAAGGATGACTTTTCGGATGTTGTTATCATAGCTATAGACAGTGCACCTAGTGATACTCAACCAGCCTTTGACTGGAGGCCTACACAGAAAAAGATTGCCAGATGGTTCCTCAACGTCCTTCCTAAGTCCAGAGTCACGAAGAAGAGGCTAGAATACACAGGAGTCAGCTCTGATATTTGGGATGAAGTTCTGAACGAAAGCGTCAAAGTACTTCCTTCTTCGCTTTGCCCATGGCCCACTCAAGACCCTCCTTATCATCAGAGTGATATTGAGCCTTATTATGGTGGTCACCACGACACGACAATCACCAACGCAAATTCCAAGCCCTTCATAAACACCGTTAAATGGCCCAAAGTTCTCACACTCATGGGATACCTCCCTCCTCTTTTTGGTACTGTCCTCAACACGATAGGTGTTCCCCGTGGCAAGATTAAACCTCTTCTTAAAAAACTATCAAGAATTTGTAGACAACACACCAAAAATAGGCGAGACGTGTTTCTGTTAAACACCACCACCACCTTAAACACTGACCCGCATACAGTTGACATCTCGAGCAGTGAAGCCATGACAGAAACAGAAGCTGTGCAACAATCAAACGACTTTCTTCAAACCCTCCTGCAATAATTCTCAAAAATTTGCAATAAAAGATGGTGCCGTGTCCCCAAGGGGAGGGGCCGTCCCCCCCCTCCCCTCCCCCGCCACCCCCCCCTCTCCCCCGCCCACCCCCGACCCCTTCCTCAACGTCTCCAAAAACCCCCTTAATTCTCCGACTTCTCTCCCCACCGCCCAGATTCAGCCACCCCTCCACTCACCCGGCCATGGCTGCTTCTCCATCTTCTAGAGTTTTTTGCCTAGCACTTAGCTTTTTCTCTAGATGTCACCCTGCTGAAAAGTGGGTTGAGCCCCTTTGTGGGCGCGCTATAGCAGAGGGAGTAGCCCCTGGTGTTTTCACTAGCCTGCCTTACTTGCAGGGATACCGCACTCTCAGGACTTTGTCCCCTTTGCTAGCGTAAATGTTTTATTATTATTATTATTATTATTCGTGTTGAGGACAGTACCAAAAAGAGGAGGGAGGTATCCCATGAGTGTAAGTACTTTGGGCCATTTCACGGTGCTAATAAAGGGCTTTGAATTTGCGTTGGTGATTGTCGTGTCATGGTGACCACCATAATAATGCTCAGCATCACTCTGATGATAGGGAGGGTCTTGAGTGGGCCATGGGCAAAGCGAAGAAGGAAGTACTTTGTCGCTTTCGTTCATAACTTCATTCCAAATATCCCTTCGGCGGGATACCGAAGGGAATGCCGTTTTGCGGATGCGCGCGGTTTCCCGCTTCCGCCATTCCCGCTTCCGCCACACGAAGCGGAGAATTCGAGATCTGCTTCCAGTCACCGAATATGTGCGGGGATGCTTCCTATCGTTCATGCTACCTTCTAGTAAACATTATTCCCTTCTAATATATCGCAAATACTTCAATTTCTTCACTAATCTACCCTGCTGCACTAGGTTTTTCACAGTGTTAATTAGGTCAAACGTTTGACCTACAAAGTGTCGCATTGCCTACGTCGTGGGGCATGTCGCATGGCCTACGTGGAGCGTACACATGCGTCGCATATCCAAGGAGCGTCCATTTATTTTATCTCCATTTGATCTGACGAACAGTTTTCAAATTTTGCCTACGTGGAACCAAAAAACGCGACGCAAGAGCGTCGCGGTCGCGTAGATGTTGGACAAAACATCGGCCCGTGCACACAGTCGCAGACAGCCGATTTATTCATCCTTAAATAGAGAGGTTCCGCAAAAAGGCATCTTTTCATAATTCGGGACCAAATCCCGGTGCCACGTCGGATTTTGTGTCGAGTCACTTCTTGGGTCCTGGCGTAATTCCAAAATGACGCCAGGGAATCTTTCAGTCTCGCAAAAAACGCGAAATCCATTTTTCGTGTGAAACAGTCCGCAGTCGCAAAGATTTCGAATGCTCTCGCGATATCGAATGTTGTAAATGGCAGCGACGGTCAATTCTCCGCAGTCTTTTGACTGCACTGCAGTAGCATAGCATGTGCACACCACATACAAACAAAAGAGCATCTTTTGGGAGCCAAAATCCGTCACATGCATGAAGCGCACGCGTGATTTTCAATTTATATAAACAATTTTCATCCGAATTCGGGAGCGATTTCCCGAATTCGCAATTCGGACGATTTACAGTGTTAAGAAAAAACGGAGCCCTCAGTGTTAATTTTCATTTCACGCGTAAGAATCTTTCCATAATTCGGAGCAAAATTACGCCAACGTCCGACGTGTCTGGTGAAATTGTCCACGTCACCCGTTTTTTGACCGAATTCGGCTTGCGGAACCTCTCTAATCTGGTCAGACGCGATGCGACGCGACGCGACGCGATGCGACGCGACGCGACGCGACTCGCGTAATCTCAAAACCAGATTTAAGGACGGGCCTCTGCGTAGCGTGTTACGCAAAACGAAAAGATGTTTGTCCAAGCATCTCCGCGACGCGACGCTCTTGCGTAACCTGTGCGTAGCGTTTTACAGTTTTCCAACCAATCAAATCGCTGCGATCAAAAGTTACGCGACGCGACGAAATTTCATTTCAAGGATGCGCTTTGACGCGCCGGCGCGCCATATTCGGCGCTTGACCCATTTTGAGAGCTCCACACGCCCCGCCAGCGCTGGCGGGCCAGGAAATGCACGCGGCGCGCTGCCGCCGCGGCGCGCTATCGCTCCATCGAAATCGAGGCGCTCCGCCAGCGGCGCTGGCTCGTTCGCCACGCCAGCCCCACGCCATCGCCATCGCAACGGGCCACCCTTCGCTTGTCACGCCATGTCACGCCCCACGAGACATCAACGAAGGCATTTTCAGGGTAGAAGGGGGTCGATTACGGACGGGAGGGGGGCTGCCCCTCCCTCGAAACTCTCCCCACGACCCCTCTATCTCGCCAAGGGCGCCGGCACGCTGGCGCCCCAATTTAATCCAGGCGCTGCGCCAGCGTTGGCGGCACCCCAAAAATTCAGGCGCCACGCCAGCGCCGTGGCGCGCCACCACGCTGACAAAAACTGCGCGCCACGCCACCGCCAACGCCAAAAATCCAATGCGCATCCTTGCTTCATTTGACCCAAACGGGACTGAGACGACTGAAAATGAACCGATTCGGCTTGTAGCTATTACAGTATAAAGACAGTCAAGGGGAATAGAAATAAACTATTTTTTATTTCTAGTAAAGTAAAATAGTATCTAGTTTATTTCTACCCCTTGATTACAGTACGAGTAGCCTTTAGCGCAGGCGAGGGCGACCCAAAGTGTGTTTCAAGGTCTGTATTGGACTTTTGTGGAACTGCTCTGCTATGATAGACACAAATGTGGAAGTAAACGATATGTAAATCTTGACTTGTGCTTGCACGTAGTTTACACTGGTACTCGCCATCGCCTACAAAGTTGTGCAAACGGCACTCGACTGTCACATCCTATGGGTTGTGTACGCTCAGCTATACTGCGTTGATTCAACATAATACTCCGCTTCTCCCGGCCGTGCGGATGAAAAAAATCAATTGAATAAGCAATTTGGCTGAATCTCAAGATGAGTGTGGACAAAAGAAAGACATGTGCGTGCCTATCTATTCTACTTGCGCTTCCATTTTCTTTTTTGGGGCGCCGGACTTGTGGGGGCAAACAGTTTTGTGCGGTCAGTTGGGCGTTTTTGCGGCACCGGGAAGTAGAGGGCTGGAGACTTTCTGGGCTGTGGGGTTTCGGGGGGGGGCCTCTCGCTCTTCACCCCGTTAGCGCATTTTATGTCAACGTACCTTTCAGATTGCGGTTAAGTGGAGGCTTAGAGGCGTCCTTGCCCTCTAAACGCCTCGATCGCTTCTGTCGACTGCAGTCTCACACATCCAAGGCTCTGCTCGTCCGCCATTTAAGCTCTGTTTACAAATCGAAGTCCAAATCCGCAATGCAGTTCGAATTTCCTGCTGGTTTCTTTATTTCGCACGAGGCGCTTCTCGCGATACCGTGTTGGTTGCAAGGATGAGGGTCAAATTTTCGTCTGAGGTGCCCGATAGGGCTGCTTCGTTCCAGACAAACGCCATCGCGTCCCCTACCGATACCGCAGCAACTTGCACACTTCCGGCACTATTAGCTGAGCGCACCTTGACCCCGATGAAAGCCTAGAATCCTCGCGGGATGGGGAGCTAATCTTGCACTTGTGTGTCTTATGAAGCGCCGTGCTGATTCTTGCATCTGCTTCGTTTCCCAAAAGCCACGCCGGTCCTGCTTTTTGTTCCTGATGCGGCCTACACGATACTACTCTGCCCAGCTCCTTTCCATTACCGTTGGCCGGCAGGGCAAAAGCTCAGCTCGTGCACCTGGCTTCATAATTCAGGAAGCGAGAGGGCCCTCTGGCTCCGAGCTGACGTGTAACTTTTCATCTTCTTGTCCTCCACGACAGAGTCGTCGCAGAAAAGGAGGCACGCGGCGGCTGGCCTTGAAGGTTCGGGCCGTCAAGATGTCTACGGAAGGAGTCTTCTCGATGTCGGCGCGGTTCCTCAAGGTGGAGGAGAATCGAGGCCACGTGGAAGTGGAGGTACCTTTGAACCCTGACCTACCTCTCACTGAAATCCGCTGAAGAGCTAGCGCGGTGCTTCACCAGCTTGCGAAATGGCGCACAGTTTGGCTGTGAAAGAGGCAAGACTGCTTCAGAGCGCACTTATTCCTTCCATGCGCCGCGGCCCGCGCGTGGATGATGCGCGCCACCTTAGACGTTGTGTTCTTACGCAAACCTCCATACACGAGCTCTTACCGGCATCATTCTACACCTGCCGACCAACGGAAATAGGTTGTCACATTCCAGCGCCGCTATCCACTGACATTATCCAACCAGCCAGGG
>LGRX02001739.1:0-72175 GCA_001247695.2 Cymbomonas tetramitiformis | reverse complement strand
TCCTTGATCAAGACATCATCCAAATCAACTGATGCTAGAGAAGCCAGTGATGTGAATGTGCGTAAGTAATCTGCAAAAGTCTGGCTACCCTGCTGCAGTGCCATTAGATGCTTTTTGGCAACTGACCGCTTATGGGGATTTCCGAACTGCCTGAGGAATGTATTCCTGACATCTTCATACGTGGCATCTGGTGTTTTAGCCACGACATGAAAGTAGTGTCTGTCATTATTCTGAATGAACGTGAGGAAGACTGTGATGAGATCCTTATCTGGTGCACCTGGATATGTAAACTGAAAATATCTGTCTACTGTCTCCATCCAAACCTCCGCATCCTGTCCGACTTTGTACTCCTTCGGTGGATTCATTTTCACCTTGGGAACAATTGCGGCTGGAACTGATGCTGCGGTGGCCTGACCATCATCTGGATCTGTAAATGCAGGCGGAGGATGATCCTCCGTGTACTCCTCCTCTGGTTCCTGAGGCTCAGTCTCTGGATCTCTGTACCGACTCATGTCTGTCTTCATTCTGCTGATGGCATCGAAATATCCTATCTGATCATACCGGGTCTGAGTGTCAGCATAACCTTTTAACCATGAAGGTATTTTGAATCTGCTGAAATGATCATAAGAACCCAGAATGTCAAAGTACCAGTTAGTCGGATCTTGATCTATAGCTGGTATAACTGCTGGTTCTTCTGCCATCTAAAATAAAACACCACACCAACAAAACCTTCAAAATGGATGTGTGTGTGTGTGTGTGAGATATATATATACGTTGAATATATATATATTGTACATGTATTATATTTGTACATTGATATAATGAGGTGAAGTATATACATGATTCCACCTTCTTCCCCCCTCAAGGAAGTGTGAAAACCATAGGCAGTTGTCAAGTGCCTAATACCTCCTTAAGCAGCATGCAATCCTTATAGGAAACAGCTGTACAGTTCTTGGGATGTTGCCCTACAGTTCTTGGGATGTTGCCCGAAATATTAGTCATGCATGTGCTGATTTCAGCATGACTATAATGCCAAATACAGTGTTGTTGACTAGTATTTAGTGGCATTTTAGGGTGTTACGGGTTACTATGACCCTCATCACCTGCAGTGACCTTAGGGTGTTACATGGTATCAGTAACACCTATTTATATCAAATTTGAGCAGTATGCATGTTTCCTGAAGGAATGAAGCAAAACTGCATTCAGCATGTCACTGCTTATCATGTGATACTTGAGGTGTACGTTACACCCCTAAGTTTTATCATATGATTTTTAGGGTGTTACACAAGGTGTGAAGTGCTCAGGTATTTTCCCCATATATCTTAATAGGTGAAAAATTGGATCCGCGAAAAAAATCGGACTCAAATTTTCATTTTGAAATCTTACGTGTGAGATTTTCACCTATTTTCGCCACTTATTGACTTATAAGTCTCAGTGTGTATGAGTCCAGTGTATACTATGATGTATACATCTGGTACACCTCTGTAATATATCTCACCTGAATACATGAAATTGAAATTAACATTTTTCATGTTGTTGTGTGAAGATATATGTATGGTCAATATTTGGTATATTGGGTTTTACTGATTGAAACCCATGACAAATAGACCAAACCCTAATATGAATATGTAGGTGTATCAACAGTGACTTACAGTCACTTAAGTGATAACTTGTCAGTTGATTTATTACTTACTTAGGACTGTCAACTCCTTAGATAACCTTAGCCAGTAGCTTAAGGCGAGATTTACTCCTCGGTTCGGTCGCCTGTCAGTGGCTGTTGATCGCGTTGCCTACCCACGAATGGGTCTGCTGAAGGTCTGCTTTATCTCTTTGGATCTATGACAATACTCTGGATGGCATTACCATCCAGATACTAAGTAACTTGAGCAAATGCTCATAGTAATCTACCATTTACTTGGGTGATGCACTGGAAGAGTATCAAAATGATATCTTCAGTTTCCAAGTAAATCAGAACAAAGCTCGAACGATCAGAGCAGTGTCTGTGATAACCTCTATCAGCTAATCACTGTCAAGATGACTTCTGATCTGTGAGATTTATTACATGCATTGAAGTGATCAGAACTGAATCAACTGTCAGAATGCAATGTAGACGATGGTGTTGCTCCAACGATAGTGAAAAGGGTATGGACAGTGTTCAGCAGTGACCAACTGCTTTGTGAACACTGTATACTGCCTTCGGGTCTGGAGATATTCTCCATCCAGCCCTTCAGCATGTGGATTTATCCTGTTCCCTTAGCTATCGCCATCACTGACATCCAACACGCACATGTGTTTGTTGGATGGTATCTATGTATCATACATGTAGTTGATATCATACTTGATCATTTACACTTACTGAATCAGTGTAATGTCAATATACATAGTAATGTCAGTGATTTGTGCATTGTGCAGGTACTTGCTGATTTAGTACACTTAAGCAAATTGATAGTGATTAATCATACAAGATAGTCTGTATACCACTGGACAGCATATAGCAAGTATGATGCATATCAATTTAGTTAGTATAGTTATAATCCTGCACTTCTCATCATGATGGATGATGAGTTGATTGGTATATTTTCACAAGTGGCTCCGGTGTGTATTCCATCTTGATCAACAGGAGAACAGTTATTCCATCCCAGATCCTCCGTCAGGAATAACTGAGCTAATTCCTGTCTTAGTGACCAAGACTGGCACCTTATACCAATTGGATTTCAATTATAGCCTATACTTGCAATGCGGGTATGCTAAATGTTATATTAATGCAAAATCTAGCATGTATGTGAGATATGCATGTTGCAGTGTGGTATAGTTGTATTGCTGGATAAACCCCCGGTTCCATGGGGTACAAGCCCATGGTCGGTTAGGCGCGGACAGATCGCCATCAAATCGATCAACATAACTACATGATGGTTTAAGATAAGTCCTTACTTTTTAATCCTCTGCAAATACATCTATGTTACACTGTTGGTATATGCATGTATGCCAAGCCGTTATCGTGATCAGGCTGGTATATATGTGTGCATGTATGCTAAGTATGTATGACCAAACTGATTATTATCACAGTGTGATTGAGTGCACAAGTTACAGTATACGTAGCAAGTTGCAGTATGTGATAGTGATAATGACCTGTGATAAGTGGCATGAGTGTGATAACTTGTCACTCACTGTCAACATGTTATTATAATAATAACAATATGGTATAGTGATGCATAGTATATACCACAGCATGTGTGTGAAATGATGATGACATCGCACACTATTTTTGCACAGCATATGTGTGTATACTGTTGATTGGTATAGCACACATTATCTCTGCGCAACATCATATGTTCATCTGGTGCAAAATTGTGCGTCCAACTGTAAAGTATTGTATGTCCATCTGCGAGTTATTGTATGAACATCGTGATCGCATACTATGTCTGCGCGTAACACATATGTATGTCGCGCTGCATGTCGATGCACCACAAATCATGCGTCCACAAATCATGTGTCCCCTGCATAAGATAAAATCATCGCAGGTGTGCGTCGCACTGAATGAGCTAAAATCATCGTACGTGCGCGTCGCACTGAACGATTCGTGCGGAACATTTGCGAATAGCGAAATCATCATATGTGTGCGTCGCACTGAACGATTCGTGCGGAACATTTGCGAATAGCGAAATCATCGTATGTGTGCGTCGCACTGAACGATTCGTGCGGAACATTTGCGAACATCGCTGTCGCACATCTCGTTCGCACATTATGAATGCGTATGTCGCTGTCGCCGGTGTCTGTCGCATAGTACGAATGCGATTGCGCTGATAACGAAATTTCGTGCGTCCCTGTCGCGCTTGATGCGAATCATATATACTGACGATCATTTTTCGTTCGCGCGCCTGATTCTCGCATACCGTACCAACCCTGCAATATTTTGACAGCATACATGTACGATTCGTACGCTCGTGCGCACACCTTGTCGCTATTTATTCACTGATGATATTGAAGCGAATGCTGTTAGCTGCGAATATGATCGCGCTGATGATATTATTGCGCACTCCGCCGTTCGCTGACGATATTGCAGCGAATGCTGTCGTACGCGTGAAGATATTCGGAATATATGTATGTGCGAACTCTGTCGCGCCGATATATGTGTGCGAACTACGTCGCGCCGTATACAGATCTATATACGATATATATCAAGTCTGCTGCACACACTCGTGTTCTCGTTCTTCGCCTGAGCGGAGATATACCACTGTCACGGTTCTATGCGAACCTAATATGTGACGCGGCTGCTATTGAACTGTAGCAAGCACGCGATAGTATTTGGTGGGTATGAGTGCAGCGCTCTGGTGTCCAGAAGTGCTTGCATGAGCCCAATGCTCCTCATATACTTCCAATGCCCTCACGCAATCTCATGCGTTACCACCATCGGGTTGTGAACCCGAGGGCATTGGGTGAACTTCCCGTATCGGCTGGTCGAAATAGCCATTGATACTCGCATGCTGTTCATTTCATGCTTGAAGCGAAGACGCGTCCTCTCAGAACACTTCGGTTCTTCAAGACTTGTCTTGCTTCGCCATCTCGATGCCAATACCTGGCCTCTCGATGACAGATGTCACTCACCTTAAGTGGATGACAGACATTATGATTGTACATGTCGTAGTCGACCGTACTGACAATACTCGACGACTGTATGTCATTATGACATATGACATGACATGACATGTATGATAGGTATGACACGTATGACACATATGTCATCGGTCATATCCCTGACAACTCTAGTGATCTATTTTCGTTGCATGTATAAGTTTTCTTGACCGTTTTCCCACGGCCTTTTGAATGGTGCCTATTGGACAACCCAATTCGTTATAGAATACGAAATATATATGCATACATTATACCCTGTTTTGTCGTTATATGTGTAGATCTGGGTGCCGATTTGGGGACATGGCTCTTTATACAGGAGTGTATTCAACCGTATAGATCTCGTTTCGGGAACTTAATATTTTTGAATGCGATTTTTGGGGCGCTGTCAAGGACTCGAATGTGATGCATATAGCATCAACGGGCTTGTGATTTGGTAACGCATACTATATATATATATCCATATTCTAAAACAGGGTGCCGATTTGGGGACAACTGTGACCTCTACGGGTTAGAGCGTAATCCGTAACCCGGAGTAAAAAATCGGCACCTCTCTAGTATCAAGTATGCACACAATCGGGTGGCCAATAGCCATTGGTGCAAGGCAAAGCAGGCGCAAGCGTTGGGCTGGGCATCTGGATATACGTGTGAAAGATCGAAATATTGGCATGTGACATACACTCAGATTCACATTGGCCGGCCAACACAGCTCTCCCGCCTGGGCTCGAACCAGAGACCTCACGGTTAACAGCCGTGCGCTCTACCAACTGAGCTACAGGAGATTTGATGCCATTGCTGCCAACAAAAGCAAAATATTATACTTTTTTATATGGTGTATTTTACATTTTTAGGCTTGCATGGTTATATAAGTTACACTTGGCTATGGCAACAACGCAGAACAGAGAAACGAGTCCTTTGGAACAAAATCTGCTAACGAGAGTGGGATTTGAACCCACGCCCTTTCGGACTGGAACCTTACTCCAGCGCCTTAGACCGCTCGGCCATCTCGTCTCCAGATGACATCTGTGTGGTCTTTTGCAATTATGGTCATTAATGATGTTTTGTCTCCGTCTTCGTTTTCTGATATTCATGTTGGCGAGTGTCAAACATTCTGATTCTCGATTCTGGGCGTTTCCCCCCCCCGAATGACGACGACGCGACGGGTCATCATCCCGAAATCCCAGCCTATCCCAAGCCTTAGCTTAGCGCAAGGTCTTTCTTTTAATATATGTGAATGTCTGTCGAGGTTGGCGATGCGTTGGTTGCGGTTTCAGATTTTAACACGTGAACGTGCGGTTGGGGGGGAAATCAAATCTAAACCGAACTGACCGAAGAAACTTGGGTAACTTCCGAACGTATCGTTTGTATCAAGACAAACCATACATGATGACAAAAAATCATCCCACAAATACGTACGGTGGCTTCATCATCATGTGTTGATTCAAGAAAACCCCAAGCTTATTTAATATTTGGTTATATTAATGCAAAATCTAGCATGTATGTGAGATATGCATGTTGCAGTGTGGTATAGTTGTATTGCTGGATAAACCCCCGGTTCCATGGGGTACAAGCCCATGGTCGGTTAGGCGCGGACAGATCGCCATCAAATCGATCAACATAACTACATGATGGTTTAAGATAAGTCCTTACTTTTTAATCCTCTGCAAATACATCTATGTTACACTGTTGGTATATGCATGTATGCCAAGCCGTTATCGTGATCAGGCTGGTATATATGTGTGCATGTATGCTAAGTATGTATGACCAAACTGATTATTATCACAGTGTGATTGAGTGCACAAGTTACAGTATACGTAGCAAGTTGCAGTATGTGATAGTGATAATGACCTGTGATAAGTGGCATGAGTGTGATAACTTGTCACTCACTGTCAACATGTTATTATAATAATAACAATATGTTATAGTGATGCATAGTATATACCACAGCATGTGTGTGAAATGATGATGACATCGCACACTATTTTTGCTCAGCATATGTGTGTATACTGTTGATTGGTATAGCACACATTATCTCTGCGCAACATCATATGTTCATCTGGTGCAAAATTGTGCGTCCAACTGTAAAGTATTGTATGTCCATCTGCGAGTTATTGTATGAACATCGTGATCGCATACTATGTCTGCGCGTAACACATATGTATGTCGCGCTGCATGTCGATGCACCACAAATCATGCGTCCACAAATCATGTGTCCCCTGCATAAGATAAAATCATCGCAGGTGTGCGTCGCACTGAATGAGCTAAAATCATCGTACGTGCGCGTCGCACTGAACGATTCGTGCGGAACATTTGCGAATAGCGAAATCATCATATGTGTGCGTCGCACTGAACGATTCGTGCGGAACATTTGCGAATAGCGAAATCATCGTATGTGTGCGTCGCACTGAACGATTCGTGCGGAACATTTGCGAACATCGCTGTCGCACATCTCGTTCGCACATTATGAATGCGTATGTCGCTGTCGCCGGTGTCTGTCGCATAGTACGAATGCGATTGCGCTGATAACGAAATTTCGTGCGTCCCTGTCGCGCTTGATGCGAATCATATATACTGACGATCATTTTTCGTTCGCGCGCCTGATTCTCGCATACCGTACCAACCCTGCAATATTTTGACAGCATACATGTACGATTCGTACGCTCGTGCGCACACCTTGTCGCTATTTATTCACTGATGATATTGAAGCGAATGCTGTTAGCTGCGAATATGATCGCGCTGATGATATTATTGCGCACTCCGCCGTTCGCTGACGATATTGCAGCGAATGCTGTCGTACGCGTGAAGATATTCGGAATATATGTATGTGCGAACTCTGTCGCGCCGATATATGTGTGCGAACTACGTCGCGCCGTATACAGATCTATATACGATATATATCAAGTCTGCTGCACACACTCGTGTTCTCGTTCTTCGCCTGAGCGGAGATATACCACTGTCACGGTTCTATGCGAACCTAATATGTGACGCGGCTGCTATTGAACTGTAGCAAGCACGCGATAGTATTTGGTGGGTATGAGTGCAGCGCTCTGGTGTCCAGAAGTGCTTGCATGAGCCCAATGCTCCTCATATACTTCCAATGCCCTCACGCAATCTCATGCGTTACCACCATCGGGTCGTGAACCCGAGGGCATTGGGTGAACTTCCCGTATCGGCTGGTCGAAATAGCCATTGATACTCGCATGCTGTTCATTTCATGCTTGAAGCGAAGACGCGTCCTCTCAGAACACTTCGGTTCTTCAAGACTTGTCTTGCTTCGCCATCTCGATGCCAATACCTGGCCTCTCGATGACAGATGTCACTCACCTTAAGTGGATGACAGACATTATGATTGTACATGTCATAGTCGACTGTACTGACAATACTCGACGACTGTATTGTGAGATATAATATACCGTATTATATCGGGTGATCACTGAATACTTTTCATACAAGTGTAAACTGATTATAAAGATAAACGAATATAAGCGTATCTGTGACCTAGGTTTCTGCCACCAAGTACTGTACGAGTACTGGTACAGCTAAACGGAGTCATGCACATAATGACCTACGGTGCACTGAATCCAGCACACCACCCTGTAACTGTACGGAGTGCTGTTCAGGTGGCAGAGAGCGGAGCACAGACAAATCAAACTGTCCCGAAACAACAAACAGCTAGGAGCTGGAAATTGCTAGAGGGAGGCCCGTGTGCTTTAGCCAGGGCGGTCCCTTTCTAAAACTGCTGCTAGGATACTGCTCACAAGCTAAGTTCCTGCAGCTCAATCTCAAAGTCACTCAGCCACTTTCAAAGTGGTCTACAAAGCCGCAGAGTTCACCAGAGTTGAAGAAGTTGTTAGTGTCAAAGATGTCCAACCAGAACCAGAGTCCAGAAGTCATAATCCATAACCAGATCCCAGAGACCAGTGTCCAGAACCAGAGGCCAGAACCATACTCCAGAAGCCAAGACCAGAAGCCAGAACCAGCAGAAGATTCGTAGAACAAATTTAGAAATTCTGAAAAGTGAAAATCTGAACCCAAGCCTGCCGAAACCACAGAAGGAAAAGGAATGCCGAAAGGAAGAGTGTACGGCAAGGCAGACCGACTGTTGGCAGTCACCCCAGTGGTATGTACTGTTGTGGTGAATTCAGGGGCTCGATCGAGCACCACCGAACCCTGAACCGCTGACACACATGCAAGACACATGAGTGCGGGTAGGGCTAGAGATGCAAAAGAGAAAACTCTCGGCAATGTTGCCACACCGACACGTGACCGTGTAGCCGGTGGGGCCGAGGGAATCCCGTCTGCGGAATAAGAAAAACCGTCGGAGTCGTCGTCATCGTCGATCACGGAAAGCTCTCTCGGGTGAATTGACTCGTGAACCGAGTCAATCGAGCACAATTTAAGGGAGGGGTTAGAGCATGCCGGCATTACCTGGTCCATAAAAGTGACACGAAGAGGCTCCTCGAAAGGAGACTCGACAGAAGCCGGGTCCGATGCCCAAACCGGGTATAGCCCAGTGTCGATCTCGTGATTGGCAGGTGGTGGCGCATCGCACACCACCTGCGGCACAGACATCGTGGTAAGATGCAGCGGTGGCTGCACACTGGTAGTGGCAGCACCACCGACCTGTGCAGCTGTAGCCGCAGACCGTAGTGAGTCCAGGATACCCTGTGCGTCGGACAGTACACCCTCCATGCCGGCGTCCGAAGCATCACGACTCAAGCCCGCATAGTGAGCACGTAATCCCACATCGCGCCGTGCAGGATAGGTGAAAGGCTCGGGGTCGTCACGCACCAGTGGCCGGTCGTGCTGGTGGCACAGGTCAGCGAATTCCTCGTCGTTCTCGTCGTCGAAGGCGGTCTGGAAGGCCGAAACCACCTCGTCCAAGTCCATGGCGGCATTACGAAGCCCAAAATCACACGAACCACACACCAACGGGCAACGTGCCGTGTCGTGAAAGTGCCCAGGGCAGAGGGGGCACTCCTGTACGAAGGCCGAGGATGCGGAGTGAAAAGAAATGTTCCTAGCACCCTGCGGCCGATGCGATTGAGGCCAATTCCCGCCCTTCGGGAGTGGGGAGGCCGCGAAGCGATGCTTCCATCCCACGTGACGATTACGGCCGTGAAATTTACCGTCGGTCCGACGGTTCCGCTCGTCACGCCACTTGGACGATGGAAACCTCACACCACCGCTCCCTTGCCGACGGGGAGAATCATTCCGTGGCGGCGGCGTGTCTCGCGCAACCTCGCGCTCGTCATGACGGAGGGAGGCAAGCAGGGCAGAGGCCTCACCAATGATACGAGCGAACTCCTCGAGGAAGTCCGAGACGTCACTCGGCTCCCCACCTGCGTAAGCCAACCCGAGAGGCGTGTGCGTCGGGATAGGCGCGGCTGCCTTGGGGCGGGTGGGAGGGCCATTAGGGTTCGCACACCACCACACCTCTAGAATGTGAGTGTAAACCTCCTCGATGCTCACCTTCGCCAACTCAGTGTCCAGGCGAAGCGGGGTGATTACCTCCTTGTAAAATTCGGTGTCCAATGCCGCCAGGAGCTGCCTCTTGGCTGCTTTGTCGTCTAGAGCGCCGGCTCCGCTAGCCGCAATCGCGTTTAGGCACTCATCAAATTGGGCCACTAAAGGCTCTGGATCAACAAAGGACCCAAAAGAAATGCTTAAGAGCTCCTCGTGATGGCGGAGCGGCCGATCGCCGATGTCCAGGCGGCAGCAGCCGCTTGGTGACCTCAAGGAGGGCACGCTTACCGTCGCGCGGAGAAATCCGAGCCGAAGCGTCAACCCACCTTCGAGCTGGAGAGTGGGGTGTTGTCAAAGAGACCAACACACGAAGTAAAATGTCGTTGAAGATCGGATGAACCTCTTTGGTGACGTCCACGAGGTCAAAGATGTCCTCGTTGGCGGTGTCCTTGTTGACAAAAGATGCCTCCAAGGCAGTCACCAAGGAGTCCCAAAGAAGCTGGCGATGAGGTTCACTTCCGGAAAATGAAGACGCCTTAGTACCTAAGGTGTCCTTCGCAACACGCTTAACAACGTCATTGTCCCAGGATGATTGCAACACGGCATTTCCACGTGTCTTGTCAGCAGCAGCGAGTGCAACATGCGCTGACTGTGGAGTGCTCTTATATCGAGCACCCACGTTCCTAGCAAAAATAGAATCTAGGCGCATCCTAGCGCCCACGGCTGGTGTACTAACTGAGGATGAAGTCATCAGAATAAATTCCTAGAGGAGGGGGGTTGGGGAAAAGGCGAGGTGCAAATCGTAAGGTGGTGAGCGACGGTAATGCAGTTGCGGAGTGAGGGCAAGATGGGGTCGAACGAAATCAACGAAGTCGAATACGCGACGGCCAAGGAGATGTCGACAGGGGTGATCAAGCCAAGTCAAAAACAAAATCCAACGCGGACACTCGAAGAAGTTGTCGAAAGTCCCAATCCGAAATCTCACCGTAACTTAGCGCAAACCGCACGCTCTAAAGTGGCCAATTCAACACCTCGCGAGGCCCCAACGCCCCGCCAAGCGGAAAAGCTTAGCCAATCATGGCAAAGTCAGCAGTGAGAAAAGCGGGGTAATACCCCATAACCTGTGAGATATAATATACCGTATTATATCGGGTGATCACTGAATACTTTTCATACAAGTGTAAACTGATTATAAAGATAAACGAATATAAGCGTATCTGTGACCTAGGTTTTTGCCACCAAGTACTGTACGAGTACTGGTACAGCTAAACGGAGTCATGCACATAATGACCTACGGTGCACTGAATCCAGCATGTATGTCATTATGACATATGACATGACATGACATGACATGTATGATAGGTATGACACGTATGACACATATGTCATCGGTCATATCCCTGACAATTCTAGTGATCTATTTTCGTTGCATGTATAAGTTTTCTTGACCGTTTTCCCACGGCCTTTTGAATGGTGCCTATTGGACAACCCAATTCGTTATAGAATACGAAATATATATGCATACATTATACCCTGTTTTGTCGTTATATGTGTAGATCTGGGTGCCGATTTGGGGACATGGCTCTTTATACAGGAGTGTATTCAACCGTATAGATCTTACTCTTGTTCCCAGAGTTTCTCCGAGCGCGGCCGCTGCGCGGCCTGCGACACGCGAGGGTCGGCGTTACAGTTGATGGAAGAGGCTCGGAGAAACTCTGGCATTACTTGGCAAAAGCGCTCAAATGCCCGTTTTCGCTATCTCTTTTCCCCGCAAATAGGTTAAACCAACAGCCGAAAACGAGGATACGATAATTTATTGCAAGCTGTGTAGTTAACGTAATGGAGCAAACTCGACGGAATATTCAAGGTATGACCTCTAACTATTATTTATTCTTGCTCGCTTGCGAATGGGAGGCGTCTAGGGCCCTTTAAAACGCATGGCTGATAGGGTACTTTCGCAGATTAGCGCAAGCTAAGCGTGGCGGAGATGATGGATTAAACGCTCTATAGTTAACGGAATCGCTCAATCTCGACGACATATTGCAGGTGTGAACTCTAACTTTTATTTCTTCTTGCTTGCTTGCGAATAGGAGGCCTCTAGGGCCCTTTAAAACGCATGGCTGATAGGGTACTTTCGCAGAATAGCGCAAGCTAAGCGTGGCGGAGATGATTGATTAAACGCTCTATAGTTAACGGAATCGAGCAATCTCAACGGCATATTGAAGGTAAGGGTCCCACCTAGCATATTTTCTATTGCAAGTAGTCATGAAAGTTGTGTAGAGGGTCCAAACGTAGAGGGCTGATAGGGTATGTCCGCAGATGCGGCATTAACCCCAACGAGCGAGAACGAGCACTCCAACCTCCATAGTTAACGGAATCGAGCAATCTCAACGGCATATTAAAGGTAAGGGTCCCACCTAACATATTTTCTATTGCAAGTAGTCATGAAAGTTGTGTAGAGGGTCCAAACGTAGAGGGCTGATAGGGTATGTCCGCAGATGCGGCATTAATTAACCCCAAAGAGCGAGAACGAGCACTTCAACCTCCATAGTTAACGGAATCGAGCAATCTCAACGGCATATTGAAGGTAAGGGTCCCACCTAGCATATTTTCTATTGCAAGTAGTCATGAAAGTTGTGTAGAGGTCGCCAACGTTGAGGGCTGATAGGGTATGTTCGCAGATGCGGCATTAACCCCAACGAGCGAGAACGAGCACCCCAACCTCCATAGTTAACGGAATCGAACAATCTCAACGGCATATTGAAGGTAAGGGTCCCACCTACATTTTTTTTATTGCAAGTAGTCATGAAAGTTGTGTAGAGGTCGCAAACGTTGAGGGCTGATAGGGTATGTTCGCAGATGCGGCATTAACCCCAATGAGCGAGAACGAGCACTCCAACCTCCATAGTTAACGGAATCGAGCAAGCTCAACGGCATATTGAAGGTAAGGGTCCTACCAAGCATATTTTCTATTGCAAGTAGTCATGAAAGTTGTGTAGAGGTCGCCAACGTTGAGGGCTGATAGGGTATGTTGGCAGATTGGAGCATGGCCACCCCAAACGAGATTGAGTCCCCAAGGCTCTAAAGTTTGTCAAATCGAGCAAGCTCAACGGCATATTGAAGGTAAAGGTCCTACCTATCATATTTTCTATTGCAAGTAGTCATGAAAGTTGTGTAGAGGTCGCAAACGTTGAGGGCTGATAGGGTATGTTGGCAGATTGGAGCATGGCCACCCCAAACGAGATTGAGTCCCCAAGGCTCTAAAGTTTGTCAAATCGAGCAAGCTCAACGGCATATTGAAGGTAAGGCTCTCCCCTAACTGCTTTAAGGCGTGAACTAGTCATGAAACTGATGCACACTTGCCCAATGTTGATGGCTCATGGGATATGTTTGCAGGGTGGAGCATCCCCTCGTGGAGTGAGAATGAGCACCCCGGGTTGAATTTTTGAGTGATTTCAGCAAACCAAACGGCAAATAAAAGGTGTGGGCTTCCCCAATATCGCCTCGATATGAGAGTGTGTGTGGGGGGCTTATGGTGCTCACGCAACGGCTTGTTTAGCTTGGAAGGGTAGGGTTTGGCGCGAAAGCATAAGGCGTGCACTCAGCCTCTTTTTGGGTTTGGTATTGTGCACAAAGATTTGGGACATTAGTTAGGTGACGTTTTCCATCCTGTGGTACAGGCTGTGGTGAACATGTGGGTATAAGGATGGGTGTAGGGGGCTTAGTGAGCTCCCGGGGGGGTCCATTTAGGCTAGGGGTGTAGGGTTAGGTGCATTTGCATGTAGCGTGTCATCAGCTGTCATACATTTTAGGGTATGGTGACCGAGGCAGGGAAATTGGCACATAATGCATGGCACCGGCTTAAAGTGCAGGCTGTGGTGAACATGTGGGTATAAGGATGGGTGTAGGGGGCTTAGTGAGCTCCCGGGGGGTCCATTTAGGCTAGGGGTGTAGGGTTAGGTGCATTTGCATGTAGCGTGTCATCAGCTGTCATACAGTTTAGGGTATGGTGACCGAGGCAGGGAAATTGGCACATGATGCATGGCACCGGCTTAAAGTGCAGGCTGTGGTGAACATGTGGGTATAAGGATGGGTGTAGGGGGCTTAGTGAGCTCCCGGGGGGGTCCATTTAGGCTAGGGGTGTAGGGTTAGGTGCATTTGCATGTAGCGTGTCATCAGCTGTCATATGGTTTAGGGTATGGTGACCGAGGCAGGGAAATTGGCACATGATGCATGGCACCGGCTTAAAGTGCAGGCTGTGGTGAACATGTGGGTATAAGGATGGGTGTAGGGGGCTTAGTGAGCTCCCGAGGGGGTCCATTTAGGCTAGGGGTGTAGGGTTAGGTGCATTTGCATGTAGCGTGTCATCAGCTGTCATACAGTTTAGGGTATGGTGACCGAGGCAGGGAAATTGGCACATGATGCATGGCACCGGCTTAAAGTGCAGGCTGTGGTGAACATGTGGGTATAAGGATGGGTGTAGGGGGCTTAGTGAGCTCCCGGGGGGGTCCATTTAGGCTAGGGGTGTAGGGTTAGGCGGATTTGCATGTAGCGTGTCATCAGCTGTCATACAGTGTAGGGTATGGTGACCGAGGCCGGGAAATTGGCACATAATGCATGGCACCGGCTTAAAGTGCAGGCTGTGGTGAACATGTGGGTATAAGGATGGGTGTAGGGGGCTTAGTGAGCTCCCGGGGGGGTCCATTTAGGCTAGGGGTGTAGGGTTAGGTGCATTTGCATGTAGCGTGTCATCAGTTGTCATATAGTCTAGGGTATGGTGACCGAGGCAGGGAAATTGGCACATGATGCATGGCACCGGATTAAAGTGCAGGCTGTGGTGAACATGTGGGTATAAGGATGGGTGTAGGGGGCTTAGTGAGCTCCCGGGGGGGGGTCTATTTAGGCTAGGGGTGTAGGTTTAGGTGCATTTGCATGTAGCGTGTCATCAGCTGTCATACGGTTAGGGTATGGTGACCGAGGCAGGGAAATTGGCACATGATGCATGGCACCGGCTTAAAGTGCAGGCTGTGGTGAACATGTGGGTATAAGGATGGGTGTAGGGGGCTTAGTGAGCTCCCGAGGGGGTCCATTTAGGCTAGGGGTGTAGGGTTAGGTGCATTTGCATGTAGCGTGTCATCAGCTGTCATATGGTTTAGGGTATGGTGACCGAGGCAGGGAAATTGGCACATGATGCATGGCACCGGCTTAAGGTGCAGGCTGTGGTGAACATGTGGGTATAAGGATGGGTGTAGGGGGCTTAGTGAGCTCCCGGGGGGGTCCATTTAGGCTAGGGGTGTAGGGTTAGGTGCATTTGCATGTAGCGTGTCATCAGCTGTCATACATTTTAGGGTATGGTGACCGAGGCAGGGAAATTGGCACATGATGCATGGCACCGGCTTAAAGTGCAGGCTGTGGTGAACATGTGGGTATAAGGATGGGTGTAGGGGGCTTAGTGAGCTCCCGGGGGGGTCCATTTAGGCTAGGGGTGTAGGGTTAGGTGCATTTGCATGTAGCGTGTCATCAGCTGTCATATGGTTTAGGGTATGGTGACCGAGGCAGGGAAATTGGCACATGATGTACAAACAAATGGTTGGAGTGCGTAAGTCGTGAAAAACTGATGAAGTTATCTATGTACTTTGTTGAATTTGGATAGAGTGCGCTAAAGTTATGTAGTTTTGAATGATTTTGGTGCCAGACTTTTGCAGCTCACTGAAAACCTGGCAGTTTTCAGGACGTTTACCTCCATAACTTGAGCTCAGGTCAATTTCTGGGCATGTGTTGAGCAGAACTTCTGTTTGTTTGGCCCTCGTGCTGAAGCCCCTGAAGTGGTGTGCACTTTGGAGGACATCGATTTGGAGGCCTGCCGAGTCATGCCAGAGCTTATGGACCCCACAGAGTTACAAACCCTAAATGTCTATTTTCGTCCATAAGCTCTGGGGACAAGAGTAGTATAGATCTCGTTTCGGGAACTTAATATTTTTGAATGCGATTTTTTGGGCGCTGTCAAGGACTCGAATGTGATGCATATAGCATCAACGGGCTTGTGATTTGGTAACGCATACTATATATATATATCCATATTCTAAAACAGGGTGCCGATTTGGGGACAACTGTGACCTCTACGGGTTAGAGCGTAATCCGTAACCCGGAGTAAAACATCGGCACCTCTCTAGTATCAAGTATACACACAATCGGGTGGCCAATAGCCATTGGTGCAAGGCAAAGCAGGCGCAAGCGTTGGGCTGGGCATCTGGATATACGTGTGAAAGATCGAAATATTGGCATGTGACATACACTCAGATTCACATTGGCCGGCCAACACAGCTCTCCCGCCTGGGCTCGAACCAGAGACCTCACGGTTAACAGCCGTGCGCTCTACCAACTGAGCTACAGGAGATTTGATGCCATTACTGCCAACAAAAGCAAAATATTATACTTTTTTATATGGTGTATTTTACATTTTTAGGCTTGCATGGTTATATAAGTTACACTTGGCTATGGCAACAACGCAGAACAGAGAAACGAGTCCTTTGGAACAAAATCTGCTAACGAGAGTGGGATTTGAACCCACGCCCTTTCGGACTGGAACCTTACTCCAGCGCCTTAGACCGCTCGGCCATCTCGTCTCCAGATGACATCTGTGTGGTCTTTTGCAATTATGGTCATTAATGATGTTTTGTCTCCGTCTTCGTTTTCTGATATTCATGTTGGCGAGTGTCAAACATCCCTTTTTCTGCATTCTGATTCTCGATTCTGGGCGTTTCCCCCCCCCGAATGACGACGACGCGACGCGACGGGTCATCATCCCGAAATCCCAGCCTATCCCAAGCCTTAGCTTAGCGCAAGGTCTTTCTTTTAATATATGTGAATGTCTGTCGAGGTTGGCGATGCGTTGGTTGCGGTTTCAGATTTTAACACGTGAACGTGCGGTTGGGGGGGAAATCAAATCTAAACCGAACTGACCGAAGAAACTTGGGTAACTTCCGAACGTATCGTTTGTATCAAGACAAACCATACATGTACAGTACATGATGACAAAAAATCATCCCACAAATACGTACGGTGGCTTCATCATCATGTGTTGATTCAAGAAAACCCCAAGACGAAACAGTCTGCTGGACTAAAAGGGTTGGAACCATGCTTGCCGATTATGCAAGTAAATTTTCTTGAGGCTGGCTATGAAACCTTGAAGCGACATTTCAACTTAGGGTTCGGTCTAACCGAATAACGTCCATGCTGAGAAGTCAAACGCTCTTCAAATTTCTCTCGATCATAGTAGCGTGTGTCGAACTGCATATCCTTGGCTTGCGTCGAAACCCGTCGGACTGGGACATCACAAACTTTGGCATGCGCTGGCTGAACTAGAGGTGTCGACGTCTAGACGGTAGCACCGGGTTGCTTGTCTTGACCACAAAGGTGTGCCCGCCTCACTTGCCGGTCCCTGAACAGTAAATTATACCAGCTGTCGTGGAAACCTTCGCACTTGGTCCCTCACTTTGTGTCTCAGGTGAGGGTGTGGTCCAGTTTGAAAGTGCTTTCTCTTGCACCTGGAGAATTAGTTCGCTAGGGCCAATTGCGCAGTGCAAGCAGCCTTTAGAATCGACTTGTGCCATCAAACACACAAGAGCATATCCATGGGCATCTGCAGGGTCCGGGTCAATCTAGTGTTTACACTGCCTGAAGCTGCTCCTTGCTATTTGGCGTGCACGTCCTAATCCAAACCCTAAGAAGTCCAAGTGCCGGAAAACACTTACACCCGACGTTCCTTCGCCAGCATTCGATCCACCCGCTTCTGGCTCCATTTAAGGATATTCTTTCGCCAATAAACCCATCCGCGTATGCTTTCATTCTAACCATGTTCCACGCTGTTAAATGGAGCTCGGCTATATCTCCCTGGTAATTCCGTATGCACGCTCTCGGCACCAACGTTTTCTAGAATTCGGATGTCTTTAAGTCAAGCCTGTTGGCATGCGTGTTGCCTCTAAACAGTGCATGAGGGTAATATTTCAGTCGCAAAGATCGCTTGACACTTATTAGGCCTTGTTTTCTTCAGCAGATCTTGCTTGAGATTCGGGATGACTGCTCGCAGATTACGGCGTCCGCGTTCTCTCGTAACTCTCTCGTAACTCGTCCGCGTTCATCTCTCTTCTCGATATGCTATGCCCGACGCGCAGAAGTACCTCTCAACCGAGTGACTGCCCTGTATTGATACCGCTCTGCTCAAAGCGGTTTGCTGTATGAGGAGCGAAAGGCGCTCAAACCTAGGCTTCCATGCAATTGGAAGTCCGACGGCATTCCGGAAAAAATATGTCCGCCTGCTTCAAGTGCTGCTGGTATCTGTGCAAGTAGCAGGTGTGGCCGTTCTGGTGCAGCTCAAAATTTGGACACCATTTTATTGCTTTCTTTCGACTGAACTGAGTTCGGAAGGGAGTTCGGAAGGGAGCTTAGTATATGAATTGTGGACAGCCTTTGCGAAAGTCGCAGCACCTCAGTGAGCGCGTACACACTGCACACGGATGGCGCGCACATACACCAGTTTGCATCCCTGCCTGTCGTGAGAGTTGCCAACGTTCGATACGCACTTTAGTTGTTGCAGTTTGTCGACTATGGCCGCTTTTCTTGTTCGCTACAAATATCTTCAAGGACTTTTCTGTGGGATGCTCCATATTTGCCATTGGGTCCCACCGGTCCGTGTAGACACATAGTGATATTTCAAACCGCGCTTACACGCCACGTGCCACATATGCCTGAGAGCCTTGACTCCGTACTCAATGGACAAAATTGGCCTTGTTGACAGAGTCTTGGCATTTGCAGGGGGACCAACGCCGGCCCCGGACGGCTGCCGTGGCATCTCGGAGCGGCGCTGTCATGAATATTACGAAGCCCGCTTGGGAAGTGAACATTACAGTCAGGACTGTGTTCCTCGCAGCGGCCGTGTGGGAGGCGGAGAGGATTCACCTTGTGTGCCCAGAAGCTCGATTCTATCTCAAAGGGATAGCGCACAACAAGACTTTCCTCGCACTAGCTCTCTCAGGGTATGTTACTTTCTGCCTGTGTGGGAGGGGTGGTTTCGCTTTGCACTTCTAGATATGTCCTCAATATGCTTCCTGCAGTTTCGTACGCATAACATTCTCACTTACCAGCCGTGAGTTCAAAGGGACAGTCGCCCGTTGTTACGGGTCGCGTGTGCTGCGCACTGCAATGCACTCTCCCCACAGGACCATCACGCTGTCGTACACTGTCCACAGTGCCCGGAGGGACAGTCGCCCGTTGTTACGGGTCGCGTGTGCTGCGCACTGCAATGCACTCTCCCCACAGGACCATCACGCTGTCGTACACTGTCCACAGTGCCCGGAGGGACAGTCGCCCGTTGTTACAGGTCGCGTGGTGCAGCGCACTGCAATGCACTCTCCCCACAGGACCATCACGCTGTCGTACACTGTCCACAGTGCCCGGAGGGACAGTCGCCCGTTGTTACGGGTCGCGTGTGCTGCGCACTGCAATGCACTCTCCCCACAGGACCATCACGCTGTCGTACACTGTCCACAGTGCCCGGAGGGACAGTAGCCCGTTGTTGCAGATTCGCGTGTGCTGCGCACTGCAATGCGCGCTCCCCACAGGACCATCACGCTGTCGTACACTGTCCACAGTGCCCGGAGGGACAGTCGCCCGTTGTTACGGGTCGCGTGTGCTGCACACTGCAATGCGCGCTCCCTCCACAAAACCTGAGTAGCGTATTACACGAAGAGTTTCACAGAACTCCTTGGGCAACCTTTGTAACATCTGCGGGGTGCTTTGCACTTTACTTCTTTTTCGCGCTTTGTCTATATCAGACATTCCGTGGGCTTCCAAGCGCATTGTTAAACAGCTTGCAGACACGAGGCACCACACTCTACAGTCTCTGCTTTATCAATGGCTTTCGATGCCCTCTGACTGTGATATTGCGACGCCAACGGATTTCACACACGTTGCTGGGGATTTCAGCTTTGAGACGCTTGCTTTGAAGAACAAGACGGCTTCCTTTGTAGTCAAACCAACTCTGACTCATGCACACGTCAACTCTTGTCGAACAGCTTTGGGGTTGTTGTTTCCGCACACTGCGTGCTTGATATAATCTGTCTCCTGTGTGCATGCTCACTTTCACTGCAACTTACATTTAAATTGTTTCACCTCGGAACTGAGAGGGGTCGTTTGCAGGAAGAGGTAGTGCGGCACTCCAGGCGCTTGCTCTGGGACGGTGAATGCGGGTTTGTTGGATGTGGAGCTGGACAATGCCCTGAACACTCATCGTACCAGTATTTCCAATACTGTTTCTTTGAGATAAACAACTACTGTTGTTGGAATAGTAAGTCACGCCCGTACCTTCGATCACTTGTGTCCTCAGTCACTGCGGGTGAAAACTGGGAGTTGTGAAAGGGTGAGCGAACTGTACTCTGATTTCGCTCTGTGTGCCCATGCCCTACTGGTTAGTGTATTCGGGCAGACCTTTCTGATGTGCAAATAAGTATTAGCAGGTCAAGCTGCAAAGATCGGGCAACCAGGTTCATAAGTGCTGACCCATGGAACTGCAAGTGCAGTGTGCGACCACTTTTAGTCCCATTCACAGCTGATTCGAAACCCCTTTTTTACCGATGGTCACTTTTCTGTGTCTAAGAGGTGACTTATACCTGTGTGTTTAGGTGCCGAGTACTGGGATCAGGCTGATCCGCCGCCAAGCCCCCAGACTCCTTTTAACCCACCTTTTGCTCCAATCCCCCCACAGATACCTCTGTATCCTCCATATCCCGCACCTCCGCCTTCGCCTCCGCCCCCTCCTTCACCCCCGCCACTGCCACCTCCATTGCTCCCTCCGCCTCCATGCCCACCACCATCACCACCTCCATCCCCCCACCCTTTCCCCCTCCCCTCCATCTCCACCACCTGCTATCACCTTTGAGGAGGGCAGCTGGCAGGCCACACTCTACTGGCACGGTGACGCCGCTACAACCTGCGTGGACAACCCATCCGATCTGACGCCCTCAACAACCTCACCGAGACCTCTGTGATAACGGTTAGAACAGTCTCGGGTCCAAGCAGTCTCGAATGGGCTTTTTCAGTGCCGCGGAGTACCTGGAAACTCAGCTGTGTGGCTTTGAGTATGGTGGGACTGCAGCGCCGTACAGCCTGCTGGCAAATGTGGAGTATGACGAGTACACGATTTCCGAGCTATGGGAAGCGGTGGTGACAGTGGTCAGCCCGCCGCCACCATCACCACCCCCACACCACCATCACCACCATCACCCCTCCCCCGCCACCCCCACCATCATCCCCGCCTCCAGAGCCACAACCTCCGCCGTCCCCAGCACCGCCGCCTCGAGTCCACCTGGGCCACCATCACCACCGCCAGCCCCACCAGCCCCATCTCCTCCTCCACCATCACCACCACCAAGACCCCCATTTCGCTGCCTCCCATGCAACCACCACCACCGCCCATTCCACCACCACCGCCACCGCACCACCACCACCGCCACCTCCTCCCTCCCCCCATCTCACCTTGTCCACCCACCCCCCCTTCACCCTGGCCACCCCCATCCCCTCCTCTTCCTCCATCGCCGCCACCTCAATTACTTGATGTGCAGGGCTATCAGGCCACACTTTACTTCCAAGGCAGCAGTCTTGCCACCTGTGTGGATGCCCCTACCGATTTCGAGTCCGTTGGCATGCTGACAAATTGCTCGTCCATCACGATCAACGCGAGCTCGCCCAACTTCAGTGCCATGTGGCAGTATGATAACATTAGTATGTACCTACTGAATCCGACTCTCTGCGGTTTCATCCTCACCAGTGAAGGTAGTCCCCACCATCTGGTTGCGCAGGGGGGACATTGTGGTGGATCATCTGGTAATGGGGAAGCTATTTCGATGTGGAATGGGACTGTCATTGTAGAATCGGCGCCGCCGCCGCCTCCACCCCCATTGCCACCACCAACTCCACTACCGCCGTCACCAATACCACCAACACCCCCTCCCCCACCTTCGTTGCCGCCTGCACCCCCTGCAATGCCTCTACCACCCTCACCATCTCCACCCTCTCCGTCACCTCCTTTGCCACCCCTGCCGCATTTGCCACCCCTACCCCAGCCACCAGCCCCGCCACTGAAGCCTCCTGTAAACCCCTCCCTGGGGATGGCAGTACTCCGCCCGCCATCGCCCCGAGCCCGCCACCTGAACCTGCCACCCCTATCATCCCACCAAATCCACCCTCACCTCCACCTTCCCCTCCCTTGCCTCCTATCCCACCCTTGCTGCCGCCTTCCCCACCCCCTCCACCACCCATACCTCCCCCTCACCCCTCACCACCTGTGCCTCCACTGCCTTCTCTTCCGCCATCCCCTAGACCACCTCCCCCACCACCACCTCCTCTAGTACCACTACCTCCACCGCCATCTCCTCCAGTACCACTACATCCACCACCTCCGTTACCACCCCCTCCCCTGCCCCCACCTCTCCCCTTCCCACCCCCCTCCATTTCCACCATCCCCGAACCCTCCACCTCCTCCACCATTTCCATTTTATCCGCCAAGGCCAAGTCCTCCTCCGCCCCCATCCCCACCACCCCCATCCCCCCGCCTCTTCCTCCGTCCCCGTCTCCTCCACCTTCACCCAATCCTCCTCCTCCAGCATCACCTCCTCTTCCCGATTCCCCCCCACATCCACCACCTTCACCAGGTCCTTCCCCTCCCTCATTACCTCATCCACCCTCACCCCCACCACCTGCTATCACCTTTGAGGAGGGCAGCTGGCAGGCCACACTCTACTGGCACGGTGACGCCGCTACAACCTGCGTGGACAACCCATCCGATCTGGACGCCCTCAACAACCTCACCGAGACCTCTGTGATAACGGTTAGAACAGTCTCGGGTCCAAGCAGTCTCGAATGGGCTTTTTTCAGTGCCGCGGAGTACCTGGAAACTCAGCTGTGTGGCTTTGAGTATGGTGGGACTGCAGCGCCGTACAGCCTGCTGGCAAATGTGGAGTATGACGAGTACACGATTTCCGAGCTATGGGAAGCAGTGGTGACAGTGGTCAGCCCGCTGCCACCTCCCACACCACCTTTACCCCCATGGCCGCCTTCCTCACCACCATCACCCCCGCCTCCGCCGTCCTCACCGCCGCCGCCGTCACCAATCCCACCACCACCGCCACCTCCTCCAACCCCTCCTCCTCCACCGTCATCACCGCCACCACCACCAATGCCTCCCACACCACCGGGTTTGCCCATATTCCCCCCGCCCCCGTGGGGATGGGAGACCTGGCCTCCGTCACCGCCATCTCCACCACCATCTCCGCCGGGTCCACCTCCGCCCCCTTCGTCTCCACCATATCCTTCTCCACCCCTAAGCCCGCCACTACCACCACATTCCCCAGCCATCCCACCCAGCCCACCTCCACCCTTCGATGCCTTTGCTGTTGACGCACATCCGTCTCTGCGGATAAGCTCTGGCGGCCCGGGCTTTGCATCCAGCCAGGTGGTAGGCACCGGGGACAATGGCTTCGGGCGCACATTCTCGTCCTTTTTCAACCGCAACCCGGCAACCTCAGGTGCAAACCCCGTGCCCTGCAGCCGCTGCCAGGAGCACTCGTGCTATCATCACCTGCCGGAGCCACGTCGGCGCGCTGGCGCTGTATGCAAATACCTCAAAGAAATGCATCTGCATGCTGCCAGTTGACCTCGGGTTTGTGCTGCAGGGCGCATTGAGCTGGGTATGGGAGGCTCAACATGCACTGGGGGCGAGCTGGCTGATGGGTTCAGCACGGACACCAGCCAAAGCTTCAGCACTACTGCGGACCGAGCCGCAGCGGTGTACTTGGTGCTGCGCACTGGCACCATCTACCATGACAGGTATGTGACCGTGGGTGCGTGGTGAGTCGAGAGTGCAGATGAGCACCGCGGAAGTGAGCTGAGCTGACGTTTGCTGACGCTTGCGGGACGGACGGGGCGGGGGGGGAGTGGAGATGGCAGGTGCACTGTGAGTGCGCAGTACTACGTGCGGTCAGCTTCAGGGCGACCTCAGGTTGGTTGCCCGCTTCTGCACATCAACCTGGATCATGCGCATCTTGGTAAGGGGAGGGTTGGGTATGGCGGTGAGTGGCGAGATCGGGGTGATGCTGGGCGGTGCTTGTGGAGGGATGGGATATGAGCTCGGAGGGGTGTGCACGCAGGTGCTGAGGAGCGGGTTGGGCGTGAGCATGACGGTGAGCCATGACACAAGCGCAGCTTCGGTGTCGGTGTCTTGCGGGACAGCAGATGCCTCAACGGGCGCTGCGACCTGCTCCTACACAGGCTCCGAGCACCTGGGATGGTTCGATACAAGCCAGGCAGAGGCTGCAACAGTGACCATCAGTGTGCGATATGACAGCGCCGAAGTGGCAAGCAGCACGCCGGCGAGCATCACGTTGGCCCCCCTGGTGAGTGCAGCTAGCCGTGCTAAAGCGAGCATGCTTGGATGAGGTGACATGGCGACCCATCACCGGCTACCAGGGTACTGATGGAGGGACATGTGTTGATTCAGGAGGGTTGGGCGGTCTGGTGGCCAGGTGGAGCACGGTGCTTTGGAGAGAGCGGGCATGGTGGTGACCATGCCGTACAGCCCCCGCTTCCAGCAGGACACTTTCAGCTCCGTGGTGTCTGCTCACACGGGGGGGTATGCGCTGAGCACATTTGGGTTTGTCGTGATGTACGACTCGGAGGTGCTTGAGTATAACAGTGTGGAGGGCGATTCCAAGTACCTGGCGCCGACGGTGAATGACTACACCACCGGCCAGGTGGTGGTGATCACGTCTGGCCTGGCAAGCGGCGTGACAGATGCTGAGGTGACCGGGTCGAATGTGCGGCTGGCGGAACTGAGCTTCACGGTGCAGGGAGCAACCAGCGGCGGCTTGCACACCACGCACAGCAGTGCGCTGACATGTACTGTGTCGGAGATGGTGAGCACAAGCACGATCACGATTGACGGCACGGTGAACGTGGCGGCCCAGATCGATGACGAGCAGGGCGGCGCGGTGACGGAGGGGCAGCTGACTGTGCAGAAGCGAGAGGTGGTGGGCATATATGCATATGTGGGAAACGCGGAGCTGTTCAACACGGCCTGCTTGTCCGGGGTGAATGTATCCACTGCAGTGACAGTGCAACGCGTGTACAACCAGGCAGGCGCGTCCGATGGCACGGTGGTGGATGCCATGTGCTCGGTGAACGAGAGCTGGGCGCGGGTGGTGGCAGTGCACGAAAGCTGCGAGGTGCACGCCGCGGCTGGGCACACCGAGGGCGGAAGCGGCATCATCATTGGCGTGGAGGCGGAGGAGGATGGCGCGACACACAGCACAGCAGTGGAGATGAGCGTGTGGTTTCCACAGGACGTGAAGGTGGAGGCGGCAGACCATGAGCTGGGCCACATCGGGAGCTCCAGCTCCGGCAATGGGACCTGTGATCAGCGGCTATTCCAGGGAACCCAGCTGTATGCCGAGGCGTCATTTGGAGGCATCGGGATGAATGCCACGAGAGACTTGGACGTGACGGCGCTGATGACGTTTGCAGCAGACGACCCTTCGGTGGTGGAGGTGGACGGTTGCAGTGTGCGCGGAATGAGGACGGGGAGCGCGGTGGTGCATGGCATGTCCGGGGATGGTGCAACCCAGCTGGCGTTTGCATCAGGAGCGAGCATCAGCGTGGTGGATGCAGAGGTACTGGTGACTCGGCTGAGCGCTGTTCTGGTGACAGGGGCTGTGTTTGAGGAGCTGGAGAGCCCGGTCGCACTGGACATGGCAGCAGAGGTGCAGGGCAACGTGACTCTGCTGCAGGAGCTGCAGAGTGAGGGCGCATCCGGGGTCATCTTTGTGTACGCCGCCTTCGAGGACGGCACGTGGCAGGAGTTGAAGCGCGCTGACAACGTCACCGTGGAGGTGCAGCCGGAGTACGCATCCTCGCTGACGGTTGTGGAGACGACGAGCGGGAATGCAGATTTCCAGGTTGGTTTGATTCCCGTTGGAGGTGTGTCGTGTATTTGTGCCGTGGCGCGCTGTGAACAGTGGATGTGCGCTTGCCTCATGGGCGGCTAGTGCTCAGTGGGCATGGAACATGGATATCCACAACAGTGCATGATGGCTGGTGGGCACTGAGAAACAGTGGCATGGTGGGGGGTTGAGCGGGGTGCACGGCCAGGGACTGGTGCCGTCGGGTGGAGAGAGCGCTGTGTCGCATGACGTGCTGCTGCCAACCTGGAGGCATCCATGCAGTGGGGAGGTGATTGCCATAGGCACGGGCACTGTGAACGTGAGCCTCGCTGAGCCGGTGTCTGTGGTTGTTTCCTCAAAGGTGAGGCCCCGGTGAGGCAGATGTTTATCTATTAAGCTGGGATCCCGATGGTGGTGTGAGGGCGATGGTGGGGCAATGGCATGATGCAGTACACGCGCATGACGAGGGAGGAGGACGCGGCTTCAGCGTCACCTATTAGCTTGCCAACAAGCAGCGCTCTGACAGTGGAGGTGACCTACGACGACGGTACCACAAAGGACTTCACCGCCGATGGCCGCACCGAATACGCCGTCACAACAGGTGGCGCCTCTCACGTTGACCTGGTTGGCACGGCACACAGGGATGGCGGCGCGCGTGTGACCACGGAGGGTTAGCGGTGCATATCAGAAACTGAGACTGCAGGTGTTTATCATTGAATGCGGGGCTGCTTGTGCGGATACTGGTGTGCGCGCAGGAGCCGGGCTGGTGCAAGTGGTAGATGCCACAGCAGGGGCGATCAGTGAGGCGACAGGGTTCGGGTTGGTGACGATCGTGGTGACGTTCCCTACATATTCCGCCGCGAGTGGCATGAACGCCTCCGTGGATCTGCAGGTGGTGGGGCTGGACCATGTGACGATCCGCAGCAGCCCATACCCGAGCTACTCAGGCAGCAGCTCCACCGACAAGACAACCCTGAGCCTGCTGCTGTGCACCGCGGTGTTCCAGCGCGCTGTCTTGAAGCTCACCGCAGTGCTGACGGACTCGCAGACGGCAGATGTGACAAGCAGCTCGAGGTTTGCGTCATCCAACGCCACGGCCTTGATGATTTCAGACACTACAATGATCCCAGCAGTTGCGGGGGCGTACAACGTTTCGGGCGCGTTTGAGGGGCACGACAGCGCCAACCTGCTGATCACGGTACGTCTCCATCTAGTGGCACGGGCCCTACACAGCGGAAGGGGGTAATGTGATGACGGGGCATGAAGGGCTGTGCGAAGAGGACCGCGTCCGAGATGGCGCGCTGAGGGGGTGAGCCTTGGGGGGCCTTGCATGTTGGGCAGGTGTCGGGCGGCGCGGTGATGGCAAGCTCCATCACGCACTCCACCAGCTGGGGGTCCGGAGACACTTTCGGCGGCGTGGTGAATACCACGAAGACGCTTGGGATCAAGATGGTGTTTGGGGATGGGACGATGTTTACGGATCTGGTGTCCGGTACGCAGAGTTCGTGGGTGGGGGCCTCGGAGCTGGCGGTGTTCGCAAGCGACGCCCCAGACAGAGTGGGGGTGTCCACTGGCGGGGTGGCAGAGCTCCGGCTGAACCATTACGCAGCTGTGAGCATCACGGCATCCGCCGCATGCTCAGTCGAAGGCATGGAGGCGGTATCCTCGTCGGACGAGGTATATGCAAATCTTCAGGCTGCGGCTTATGATGTGGATCTGGGAAGTCCGTCGGGCTTACAGCTAGAAGCCACGGCAGCGGGCAGTGAGCTGAATGTGCCGGTGTGGATTGAGACGGGAAGCGGCACACTACAATTGTTCGACATCCTGCTGCAATTTGACGCGGCGCATCTGGAGGCAGTCGCGTGCGCCGTGGGGGACGAGTGGTCACAGTACTCATTCACGTGCACCATCAACGATCCCCCGGAGGAGGTCCTGCTCACCGGCGTGGAGATCAGCACAGACGTGCAAGGGCTGGTGCAGGTGGCAACGGTAACGTTTTTGGTGAAGGGCACGTTCGATGTGACGCCCCTTGAGGGCGTGGTGCAGGTGAGTGGCGGGGGCCTTGCTGATGCAATAGCTATGATGTGATGTGAGGTGATGTGAAGTGAGGTGAGGTGATGTGATGTGATGGGTGCCCGTAAGGTCTAACAGTCGAGCTGAGCTGTGAGCTGCACAATCATGCCGCACGTGTTTAACGGGCGTGTATGGGATCATGTCAGGGGCTGCAATGCAGCAACTACGAAAGCAGCGAGGAGGTGAGCATCGTTGCCGGGAGAGGTGCGCGGATCCTGCCACCCGCGCGCACACGGATTGCAGAGTCATCAGTGTTGGAGCGGGCATGTGGATGAGGGCGGTGGCCTGTGCTTGCGCAGGTGAGCTTGTCCAGCTGGATGGGCGGCGGCGGCACGTCCTCCAGGCGGCAGCATTGAGCCCGCCACCAAGATGGAGGCAGCGGCCCTGGGTACGATCCAGGCGGCTGCAGCAGACGGGTAGAATGCTGGGGGATGTCAATGGCGACGGAGTATTCGATGTGTTTGATACACAGGATGCGAAGAAGTGGGCGGCGGGGGTTCCGGGGTATACAATGGAGGAGGTGTCGGAGTTGAGCGCGTTCCAGAGGCAGCAGCTGGACCCAACCCTGGACTACCTCACTGACCCAAACGTGACCTCCAACTGCCCGGCTGGTTGGGATGTGGGGACCCCGTGCCCATCCCCAAAGGATACTCAATACCTGCAGTACGTGTACGCGAACTTCCTGCGCTTTGTGGCATTGGCCACGGCCGATGATGTAGCCTCTATGCTGAGCGTGCCGGAGGATCCGGAGGGCACGTTGGCGATCAATGTGACCGTATATGACAAGACCGGGGAGATGGTCACGGGCAACACAACGATGGTGAAATATGAGTTGGAGGTGACCGGCGTGAACCAGGAGATGCAGTTGAGTGTAGGCAGAGACGAGCAGACCACGGAGGATGGCTTGCTTGTCACGGCTCAGCGCCAAGCAAGCGGGGACTTCCTCATCAGGGCGACCGGCAGTGCAGCCAGTAACGGCAGCTTTGCTGCAGAGAAGGGCGTCGGGGTGGTGATCATCATAGAGACGTATGACCAGTCCTATGCCACGTCGGCAGAGAGGGGCTTTGCATTCTCGGGGAGCAGTGTGGTTGGGTCGTCGTACAGCGCCTTCACCACCTTCGACTTCCCAGATCCAAGCAGCCCGCCCCCCGCATGCCCATCTCCGCCGCCTTTGCCGTCTCCATCACCACCTGTGCCGTTGCCTCCGCCACTGCCATGCCCGCCACCTCCTCCCCCCCACCGCCGCCACCACCACCGCCCTGCCCGAGTCCGCCATGTCCACCTTTGCTCCCACCCCCACCGTCTCTCCCGGGCATTCCTTCTCCTCCACCTCCATCTCCCACCTCCATGCCCACCCCCATGCCCACCCCCTCCTCGAGTCCTATTCCGCCGCCGCCACCTCCACCATGTCCTAGCCGCCAACACCCGAACCACCTCACCCATCACCTCCTCCATGCCCCTCCCCCTCCACCTCCATGCCCCCGCCGCCGCCACCTCCACCATGTCCTAGCCCGCCAACACCCGAACCACCTTACCCATCACCTCCTCCATGCCCCTTCCTCCATCTCCATGCCCACCGCCACCTCCATGCCCACCGCCACCTCCCGCATCCACCCCCATGCCCACCTCCGCCATCCTCCCCTCAGCCTCCGCCATCTTTGCCCCCACCAATGGGCCCTCCATGTCCGCCACAGTGCCCCTCATCGCCACTGCCCCCATCAGGCCCACCATCAGCACCACCCTTCGATGCCTTTGCTGTTGACGCACATCCGTCTCTGCGGATAAGCTCTGACGGCCCGGGCTTTGCATCCAGCCAGGTGGTAGGCACCGGGGACAATGGCTTCGGGCGCACATTCTCGTCCTTTTTCAACCGCAACCCGGCAACCTCAGGTGCAAACCCCGTGCCCTGCAGCCGCTGCCAGGAGCACTCGTGCTATCATCACCTGCCGGAGCCACGTCGGCGCGCTGGCGCTGTATGCAAATACCTCAAAGAAATGCATCTGCATGCTGCCAGTTGACCTCGGGTTTGTGCTGCAGGGCGCATTGAGCTGGGTATGGGAGGCTCAACATGCACTGGGGGCGAGCTGGCTGATGGGTTCAGCACGGACACCAGCCAAAGCTTCAGCACTACTGCGGACCGAGCCGCAGCGGTGTACTTGGTGCTGCGCACTGGCACCATCTACCATGACAGGTATGTGACCGTGGGTGCGTGGTGAGTCGAGAGTGCAGATGAGCACCGCGGAAGTGAGCTGAGCTGACGTTTGCTGACGCTTGCGGGACGGACGGGGCGGGGGGGGAGTGGAGATGGCAGGTGCACTGTGAGTGCGCAGTACTACGTGCGGTCAGCTTCAGGGCGACCTCAGGTTGGTTGCCCGCTTCTGCACATCAACCTGGATCATGCGCATCTTGGTAAGGGGAGGGTTGGGTATGGCGGTGAGTGGCGAGATCGGGGTGATGCTGGGCGGTGCTTGTGGAGGGATGGGATATGAGCTCGGAGGGGTGTGCACGCAGGTGCTGAGGAGCGGGTTGGGCGTGAGCATGACGGTGAGCCATGACACAAGCGCAGCTTCGGTGTCGGTGTCTTGCGGGACAGCAGATGCCTCAACGGGCGCTGCGACCTGCTCCTACACAGGCTCCGAGCACCTGGGATGGTTCGATACAAGCCAGGCAGAGGCTGCAACAGTGACCATCAGTGTGCGATATGACAGCGCCGAAGTGGCAAGCAGCACGCCGGCGAGCATCACGTTGGCCCCCCTGGTGAGTGCAGCTAGCCGTGCTAAAGCGAGCATGCTTGGATGAGGTGACATGGCGACCCATCACCGGCTACCAGGGTACTGATGGAGGGACATGTGTTGATTCAGGAGGGTTGGGCGGTCTGGTGGCCAGGTGGAGCACGGTGCTTTGGAGAGAGCGGGCATGGTGGTGACCATGCCGTACAGCCCCCGCTTCCAGCAGGACACTTTCAGCTCCGTGGTGTCTGCTCACACGGGGGGGTATGCGCTGAGCACATTTGGGTTTGTCGTGATGTACGACTCGGAGGTGCTTGAGTATAACAGTGTGGAGGGCGATTCCAAGTACCTGGCGCCGACGGTGAATGACTACACCACCGGCCAGGTGGTGGTGATCACGTCTGGCCTGGCAAGCGGCGTGACAGATGCTGAGGTGACCGGGTCGAATGTGCGGCTGGCGGAACTGAGCTTCACGGTGCAGGGAGCAACCAGCGGCGGCTTGCACACCACGCACAGCAGTGCGCTGACATGTACTGTGTCGGAGATGGTGAGCACAAGCACGATCACGATTGACGGCACGGTGAACGTGGCGGCCCAGATCGATGACGAGCAGGGCGGCGCGGTGACGGAGGGGCAGCTGACTGTGCAGAAGCGAGAGGTGGTGGGCATATATGCATATGTGGGAAACGCGGAGCTGTTCAACACGGCCTGCTTGTCCGGGGTGAATGTATCCACTGCAGTGACAGTGCAACGCGTGTACAACCAGGCAGGCGCGTCCGATGGCACGGTGGTGGATGCCATGTGCTCGGTGAACGAGAGCTGGGCGCGGGTGGTGGCAGTGCACGAAAGCTGCGAGGTGCACGCCGCGGCTGGGCACACCGAGGGCGGAAGCGGCATCATCATTGGCGTGGAGGCGGAGGAGGATGGCGCGACACACAGCACAGCAGTGGAGATGAGCGTGTGGTTTCCACAGGACGTGAAGGTGGAGGCGGCAGACCATGAGCTGGGCCACATCGGGAGCTCCAGCTCCGGCAATGGGACCTGTGATCAGCGGCTATTCCAGGGAACCCAGCTGTATGCCGAGGCGTCATTTGGAGGCATCGGGATGAATGCCACGAGAGACTTGGACGTGACGGCGCTGATGACGTTTGCAGCAGACGACCCTTCGGTGGTGGAGGTGGACGGTTGCAGTGTGCGCGGAATGAGGACGGGGAGCGCGGTGGTGCATGGCATGTCCGGGGATGGTGCAACCCAGCTGGCGTTTGCATCAGGAGCGAGCATCAGCGTGGTGGATGCAGAGGTACTGGTGACTCGGCTGAGCGCTGTTCTGGTGACAGGGGCTGTGTTTGAGGAGCTGGAGAGCCCGGTCGCACTGGACATGGCAGCAGAGGTGCAGGGCAACGTGACTCTGCTGCAGGAGCTGCAGAGTGAGGGCGCATCCGGGGTCATCTTTGTGTACGCCGCCTTCGAGGACGGCACGTGGCAGGAGTTGAAGCGCGCTGACAACGTCACCGTGGAGGTGCAGCCGGAGTACGCATCCTCGCTGACGGTTGTGGAGACGACGAGCGGGAATGCAGATTTCCAGGTTGGTTTGATTCCCGTTGGAGGTGTGTCGTGTATTTGTGCCGTGGCGCGCTGTGAACAGTGGATGTGCGCTTGCCTCATGGGCGGCTAGTGCTCAGTGGGCATGGAACATGGATATCCACAACAGTGCATGATGGCTGGTGGGCACTGAGAAACAGTGGCATGGTGGGGGGTTGAGCGGGGTGCACGGCCAGGGACTGGTGCCGTCGGGTGGAGAGAGCGCTGTGTCGCATGACGTGCTGCTGCCAACCTGGAGGCATCCATGCAGTGGGGAGGTGATTGCCATAGGCACGGGCACTGTGAACGTGAGCCTCGCTGAGCCGGTGTCTGTGGTTGTTTCCTCAAAGGTGAGGCCCCGGTGAGGCAGATGTTTATCTATTAAGCTGGGATCCCGATGGTGGTGTGAGGGCGATGGTGGGGCAATGGCATGATGCAGTACACGCGCATGACGAGGGAGGAGGACGCGGCTTCAGCGTCACCTATTAGCTTGCCAACAAGCAGCGCTCTGACAGTGGAGGTGACCTACGACGACGGTACCACAAAGGACTTCACCGCCGATGGCCGCACCGAATACGCCGTCACAACAGGTGGCGCCTCTCACGTTGACCTGGTTGGCACGGCACACAGGGATGGCGGCGCGCGTGTGACCACGGAGGGTTAGCGGTGCATATCAGAAACTGAGACTGCAGGTGTTTATCATTGAATGCGGGGCTGCTTGTGCGGATACTGGTGTGCGCGCAGGAGCCGGGCTGGTGCAAGTGGTAGATGCCACAGCAGGGGCGATCAGTGAGGCGACAGGGTTCGGGTTGGTGACGATCGTGGTGACGTTCCCTACATATTCCGCCGCGAGTGGCATGAACGCCTCCGTGGATCTGCAGGTGGTGGGGCTGGACCATGTGACGATCCGCAGCAGCCCATACCCGAGCTACTCAGGCAGCAGCTCCACCGACAAGACAACCCTGAGCCTGCTGCTGTGCACCGCGGTGTTCCAGCGCGCTGTCTTGAAGCTCACCGCAGTGCTGACGGACTCGCAGACGGCAGATGTGACAAGCAGCTCGAGGTTTGCGTCATCCAACGCCACGGCCTTGATGATTTCAGACACTACAATGATCCCAGCAGTTGCGGGGGCGTACAACGTTTCGGGCGCGTTTGAGGGGCACGACAGCGCCAACCTGCTGATCACGGTACGTCTCCATCTAGTGGCACGGGCCCTACACAGCGGAAGGGGGTAATGTGATGACGGGGCATGAAGGGCTGTGCGAAGAGGACCGCGTCCGAGATGGCGCGCTGAGGGGGTGAGCCTTGGGGGGCCTTGCATGTTGGGCAGGTGTCGGGCGGCGCGGTGATGGCAAGCTCCATCACGCACTCCACCAGCTGGGGGTCCGGAGACACTTTCGGCGGCGTGGTGAATACCACGAAGACGCTTGGGATCAAGATGGTGTTTGGGGATGGGACGATGTTTACGGATCTGGTGTCCGGTACGCAGAGTTCGTGGGTGGGGGCCTCGGAGCTGGCGGTGTTCGCAAGCGACGCCCCAGACAGAGTGGGGGTGTCCACTGGCGGGGTGGCAGAGCTCCGGCTGAACCATTACGCAGCTGTGAGCATCACGGCATCCGCCGCATGCTCAGTCGAAGGCATGGAGGCGGTATCCTCGTCGGACGAGGTATATGCAAATCTTCAGGCTGCGGCTTATGATGTGGATCTGGGAAGTCCGTCGGGCTTACAGCTAGAAGCCACGGCAGCGGGCAGTGAGCTGAATGTGCCGGTGTGGATTGAGACGGGAAGCGGCACACTACAATTGTTCGACATCCTGCTGCAATTTGACGCGGCGCATCTGGAGGCAGTCGCGTGCGCCGTGGGGGACGAGTGGTCACAGTACTCATTCACGTGCACCATCAACGATCCCCCGGAGGAGGTCCTGCTCACCGGCGTGGAGATCAGCACAGACGTGCAAGGGCTGGTGCAGGTGGCAACGGTAACGTTTTTGGTGAAGGGCACGTTCGATGTGACGCCCCTTGAGGGCGTGGTGCAGGTGAGTGGCGGGGGCCTTGCTGATGCAATAGCTATGATGTGATGTGAGGTGATGTGAAGTGAGGTGAGGTGATGTGATGTGATGGGTGCCCGTAAGGTCTAACAGTCGAGCTGAGCTGTGAGCTGCACAATCATGCCGCACGTGTTTAACGGGCGTGTATGGGATCATGTCAGGGGCTGCAATGCAGCAACTACGAAAGCAGCGAGGAGGTGAGCATCGTTGCCGGGAGAGGTGCGCGGATCCTGCCACCCGCGCGCACACGGATTGCAGAGTCATCAGTGTTGGAGCGGGCATGTGGATGAGGGCGGTGGCCTGTGCTTGCGCAGGTGAGCTTGTCCAGCTGGATGGGCGGCGGCGGCACGTCCTCCAGGCGGCAGCATTGAGCCCGCCACCAAGATGGAGGCAGCGGCCCTGGGTACGATCCAGGCGGCTGCAGCAGACGGGTAGAATGCTGGGGGATGTCAATGGCGACGGAGTATTCGATGTGTTTGATACACAGGATGCGAAGAAGTGGGCGGCGGGGGTTCCGGGGTATACAATGGAGGAGGTGTCGGAGTTGAGCGCGTTCCAGAGGCAGCAGCTGGACCCAACCCTGGACTACCTCACTGACCCAAACGTGACCTCCAACTGCCCGGCTGGTTGGGATGTGGGGACCCCGTGCCCATCCCCAAAGGATACTCAATACCTGCAGTACGTGTACGCGAACTTCCTGCGCTTTGTGGCATTGGCCACGGCCGATGATGTAGCCTCTATGCTGAGCGTGCCGGAGGATCCGGAGGGCACGTTGGCGATCAATGTGACCGTATATGACAAGACCGGGGAGATGGTCACGGGCAACACAACGATGGTGAAATATGAGTTGGAGGTGACCGGCGTGAACCAGGAGATGCAGTTGAGTGTAGGCAGAGACGAGCAGACCACGGAGGATGGCTTGCTTGTCACGGCTCAGCGCCAAGCAAGCGGGGACTTCCTCATCAGGGCGACCGGCAGTGCAGCCAGTAACGGCAGCTTTGCTGCAGAGAAGGGCGTCGGGGTGGTGATCATCATAGAGACGTATGACCAGTCCTATGCCACGTCGGCAGAGAGGGGCTTTGCATTCTCGGGGAGCAGTGTGGTTGGGTCGTCGTACAGCGCCTTCACCACCTTCGACTTCCCAGATCCAAGCAGCCCGCCCCCCGCATGCCCATCTCCGCCGCCTTTGCCGTCTCCATCACCACCTGTGCCGTTGCCTCCGCCACTGCCCGCCCGCCGCCTCCTCCCCGCCCCACGCTGCCACCACCACCGCCCTGCCCCGAGTCCGCCATGTCCACCTTTGCTCCCACCCGCACCGTCTCTGCTCGGTATTCCTTCTCCTCCACCTCCACCTCCATGCCCACCGGCACCTCCATGCCCACCCCCATATCCGCCAGGCGAAGCTCCTCCTCCGAGTCCTATTCCGCCGCCGCCATCTCCACCATGTCCTAGCCATCTGACCACCTCACCCTGTCACCTCCTCCATGCCCCTTCTCCCCTCCACCTCCCATGCCCACACAACCACACATGGCACCCACCCCCCATATCCATGAGCGAGATCCTCCTCCAGTCCTATTCACTTGCCCGCCACCTCCACCATGTCCTAGCCCGCCAACACCGAACCACACCTCACCCATCACCTCTCCATGCCCTTCCCCTCCACCTCATGCCCACATACCTCATACCCGCCAGGCGAAGATCCTCCTCCGAGTCCTATTCCGCCGCTGCCACCTCCACCATGTCCTAACCCGCCAACACCGAACCACCTCCAACCATGCCTCTCCATGCCCCCTTCCCCCCTCCCACCTCCATGCCCGCACCGCCATGCCCACCCCCATACCCGCCAGGCGGCCCGCCACAGGGTCCATCCTCGCGCCACACCCGCATCCACCGCCATGCCCACCTCCGCCATCCTCCCCTCAGCCTCCGCCAACTTTGCCCCCACCAATGAGCCCTCCATGTCCACCACAGTGCCCCTCATCGCCACTGCCCCCATCAGGCCCACCATCAGCACCAACCTTCGATGCCTTTGCTGTTGACGCACATCCGTCTCTGCGGATAAGCTCTGGCGGCCCGGGCTTTGCATCCAGCCAGGTGGTAGGCACCGGGGACAATGGCTTCGGGCGCACATTCTCGTCCTTTTTCAACCGCAACCCGGCAACCTCAGGTGCAAACCCCGTGCCCTGCAGCCGCTGCCAGGAGCACTCGTGCTATCATCACCTGCCGGAGCCACGTCGGCGCGCTGGCGCTGTATGCAAATACCTCAAAGAAATGCATCTGCATGCTGCCAGTTGACCTCGGGTTTGTGCTGCAGGGCGCATTGAGCTGGGTATGGGAGGCTCAACATGCACTGGGGGCGAGCTGGCTGATGGGTTCAGCACGGACACCAGCCAAAGCTTCAGCACTACTGCGGACCGAGCCACAGCGGTGTACTTGGTGCTGCGCACTGGCACCATCTACCATGACAGGTATGTGACCGTGGGTGCGTGGTGAGTCGAGAGTGCAGATGAGCACCGCGGAAATGAGCTGAGCTGACGTTTGCTGACGCTTGCGGGACGGACGGGGCGGGGGGGGAGTGGAGATGGCAGGTGCACTGTGAGTGCGCAGTACTACGTGCGGTCAGCTTCAGGGCGACCTCAGGTTGGTTGCCCGCTTCTGCACATCAACCTGGATCATGCGCATCTTGGTAAGGGGAGGGTTGGGTATGGCGGTGAGTGGCGAGATCGGGGTGATGCTGGGCGGTGCTTGTGGAGGGATGGGATATGAGCTCGGAGGGGTGTGCACGCAGGTGCTGAGGAGCGGGTTGGGCGTGAGCATGACGGTGAGCCATGACACAAGCGCAGCTTCGGTGTCGGTGTCTTGCGGGACAGCAGATGCCTCAACGGGCGCTGCGACCTGCTCCTACACAGGCTCCGAGCACCTGGGATGGTTCGATACAAGCCAGGCAGAGGCTGCAACAGTGACCATCAGTGTGCGATATGACAGCGCCGAAGTGGCAAGCAGCACGCCGGCGAGCATCACGTTGGCCCCCCTGGTGAGTGCAGCTAGCCGTGCTAAAGCGAGCATGCTTGGATGAGGTGACATGGCGACCCATCACCGGCTACCAGGGTACTGATGGAGGGACATGTGTTGATTCAGGAGGGTTGGGCGGTCTGGTGGCCAGGTGGAGCACGGTGCTTTGGAGAGAGCGGGCATGGTGGTGACCATGCCGTACAGCCCCCGCTTCCAGCAGGACACTTTCAGCTCCGTGGTGTCTGCTCACACGGGGGGGTATGCGCTGAGCACATTTGGGTTTGTCGTGATGTACGACTCGGAGGTGCTTGAGTATAACAGTGTGGAGGGCGATTCCAAGTACCTGGCGCCGACGGTGAATGACTACACCACCGGCCAGGTGGTGGTGATCACGTCTGGCCTGGCAAGCGGCGTGACAGATGCTGAGGTGACCGGGTCGAATGTGCGGCTGGCGGAACTGAGCTTCACGGTGCAGGGAGCAACCAGCGGCGGCTTGCACACCACGCACAGCAGTGCGCTGACATGTACTGTGTCGGAGATGGTGAGCACAAGCACGATCACGATTGACGGCACGGTGAACGTGGCGGCCCAGATCGATGACGAGCAGGGCGGCGCGGTGACGGAGGGGCAGCTGACTGTGCAGAAGCGAGAGGTGGTGGGCATATATGCATATGTGGGAAACGCGGAGCTGTTCAACACGGCCTGCTTGTCCGGGGTGAATGTATCCACTGCAGTGACAGTGCAACGCGTGTACAACCAGGCAGGCGCGTCCGATGGCACGGTGGTGGATGCCATGTGCGCGGTGAACGAGAGCTGGGCGCGGGTGGTGGCAGTGCACGAAAGCTGCGAGGTGCACGCCGCGGCTGGGCACACCGAGGGCGGAAGCGGCATCATCATTGGCGTGGAGGCGGAGGAGGATGGCGCGACACACAGCACAGCAGTGGAGATGAGCGTGTGGTTTCCACAGGACGTGAAGGTGGAGGCGGCAGACCATGAGCTGGGCCACATCGGGAGCTCCAGCTCCGGCAATGGGACCTGTGATCAGCGGCTATTCCAGGGAACCCAGCTGTATGCCGAGGCGTCATTTGGAGGCATCGGGATGAATGCCACGAGAGACTTGGACGTGACGGCGCTGATGACGTTTGCAGCAGACGACCCTTCGGTGGTGGAGGTGGACGGTTGCAGTGTGCGCGGAATGAGGACGGGGAGCGCGGTGGTGCATGGCATGTCCGGGGATGGTGCAACCCAGCTGGCGTTTGCATCAGGAGCGAGCATCAGCGTGGTGGATGCAGAGGTACTGGTGACTCGGCTGAGCGCTGTTCTGGTGACAGGGGCTGTGTTTGAGGAGCTGGAGAGCCCGGTCGCACTGGACATGGCAGCAGAGGTGCAGGGCAACGTGACTCTGCTGCAGGAGCTGCAGAGTGAGGGCGCATCCGGGGTCATCTTTGTGTACGCCGCCTTCGAGGACGGCACGTGGCAGGAGTTGAAGCGCGCTGACAACGTCACCGTGGAGGTGCAGCCGGAGTACGCATCCTCGCTGACGGTTGTGGAGACGACGAGCGGGAATGCAGATTTCCAGGTTGGTTTGATTCCCGTTGGAGGTGTGTCGTGTATTTGTGCCGTGGCGCGCTGTGAACAGTGGATGTGCGCTTGCCTCATGGGCGGCTAGTGCTCAGTGGGCATGGAACATGGATATCCACAACAGTGCATGATGGCTGGTGGGCACTGAGAAACAGTGGCATGGTGGGGGGTTGAGCGGGGTGCACGGCCAGGGACTGGTGCCGTCGGGTGGAGAGAGCGCTGTGTCGCATGACGTGCTGCTGCCAACCTGGAGGCATCCATGCAGTGGGGAGGTGATTGCCATAGGCACGGGCACTGTGAACGTGAGCCTCGCTGAGCCGGTGTCTGTGGTTGTTTCCTCAAAGGTGAGGCCCCGGTGAGGCAGATGTTTATCTATTAAGCTGGGATCCCGATGGTGGTGTGAGGGCGATGGTGGGGCAATGGCATGATGCAGTACACGCGCATGACGAGGGAGGAGGACGCGGCTTCAGCGTCACCTATTAGCTTGCCAACAAGCAGCGCTCTGACAGTGGAGGTGACCTACGACGACGGTACCACAAAGGACTTCACCGCCGATGGCCGCACCGAATACGCCGTCACAACAGGTGGCGCCTCTCACGTTGACCTGGTTGGCACGGCACACAGGGATGGCGGCGCGCGTGTGACCACGGAGGGTTAGCGGTGCATATCAGAAACTGAGACTGCAGGTGTTTATCATTGAATGCGGGGCTGCTTGTGCGGATACTGGTGTGCGCGCAGGAGCCGGGCTGGTGCAAGTGGTAGATGCCACAGCAGGGGCGATCAGTGAGGCGACAGGGTTCGGGTTGGTGACGATCGTGGTGACGTTCCCTACATATTCCGCCGCGAGTGGCATGAACGCCTCCGTGGATCTGCAGGTGGTGGGGCTGGACCATGTGACGATCCGCAGCAGCCCATACCCGAGCTACTCAGGCAGCAGCTCCACCGACAAGACAACCCTGAGCCTGCTGCTGTGCACCGCGGTGTTCCAGCGCGCTGTCTTGAAGCTCACCGCAGTGCTGACGGACTCGCAGACGGCAGATGTGACAAGCAGCTCGAGGTTTGCGTCATCCAACGCCACGGCCTTGATGATTTCAGACACTACAATGATCCCAGCAGTTGCGGGGGCGTACAACGTTTCGGGCGCGTTTGAGGGGCACGACAGCGCCAACCTGCTGATCACGGTACGTCTCCATCTAGTGGCACGGGCCCTACACAGCGGAAGGGGGTAATGTGATGACGGGGCATGAAGGGCTGTGCGAAGAGGACCGCGTCCGAGATGGCGCGCTGAGGGGGTGAGCCTTGGGGGGCCTTGCATGTTGGGCAGGTGTCGGGCGGCGCGGTGATGGCAAGCTCCATCACGCACACCACCAGCTGGGGGTCCGGAGACACTTTCGGCGGCGTGGTGAATACCACGAAGACGCTTGGGATCAAGATGGTGTTTGGGGATGGGACGATGTTTACGGATCTGGTGTCCGGTACGCAGAGTTCGTGGGTGGGGGCCTCGGAGCTGGCGGTGTTCGCAAGCGACGCCCCAGACAGAGTGGGGGTGTCCACTGGCGGGGTGGCAGAGCTCCGGCTGAACCATTACGCAGCTGTGAGCATCACGGCATCCGCCGCATGCTCAGTCGAAGGCATGGAGGCGGTATCCTCGTCGGACGAGGTATATGCAAATCTTCAGGCTGCGGCTTATGATGTGGATCTGGGAAGTCCGTCGGGCTTACAGCTAGAAGCCACGGCAGCGGGCAGTGAGCTGAATGTGCCGGTGTGGATTGAGACGGGAAGCGGCACACTACAATTGTTCGACATCCTGCTGCAATTTGACGCGGCGCATCTGGAGGCAGTCGCGTGCGCCGTGGGGGACGAGTGGTCACAGTACTCATTCACGTGCACCATCAACGATCCCCCGGAGGAGGTCCTGCTCACCGGCGTGGAGATCAGCACAGACGTGCAAGGGCTGGTGCAGGTGGCAACGGTAACGTTTTTGGTGAAGGGCACGTTCGATGTGACGCCCCTTGAGGGCGTGGTGCAGGTGAGTGGCGGGGGCCTTGCTGATGCAATAGCTATGATGTGATGTGAAGTGAGGTGAGGTGATGTGATGTGATGGGTGCCCGTAAGGTCTAACAGTCGAGCTGAGCTGTGAGCTGCACAATCATGCCGCACGTGTTTAACGGGCGTGTATGGGATCATGTCAGGGGCTGCAATGCAGCAACTACGAAAGCAGCGAGGAGGTGAGCATCGTTGCCGGGAGAGGTGCGCGGATCCTGCCACCCGCGCGCACACGGATTGCAGAGTCATCAGTGTTGGAGCGGGCATGTGGATGAGGGCGGTGGCCTGTGCTTGCGCAGGTGAGCTTGTCCAGCTGGATGGGCGGCGGCGGCATGTCCTCCAGGCGGCAGCATTGAGCCCGCCACCAAGATGGAGGCAGCGGCCCTGGGTACGATCCAGGCGGCTGCAGCAGACGGGTAGAATGCTGGGGGATGTCAATGGCGACGGAGTATTCGATGTGTTTGATACACAGGATGCGAAGAAGTGGGCGGCGGGGGTTCCGGGGTATACAATGGAGGAGGTGTCGGAGTTGAGCGCGTTCCAGAGGCAGCAGCTGGACCCAACCCTGGACTACCTCACTGACCCAAACGTGACCTCCAACTGCCCGGCTGGTTGGGATGTGGGGACCCCGTGCCCATCCCCAAAGGATACTCAATACCTGCAGTACGTGTACGCGAACTTCCTGCGCTTTGTGGCATTGGCCACGGCCGATGATGTAGCCTCTATGCTGAGCGTGCCGGAGGATCCGGAGGGCACGTTGGCGATCAATGTGACCGTATATGACAAGACCGGGGAGATGGTCACGGGCAACACAACGATGGTGAAATATGAGTTGGAGGTGACCGGCGTGAACCAGGAGATGCAGTTGAGTGTAGGCAGAGACGAGCAGACCACGGAGGATGGCTTGCTTGTCACGGCTCAGCGCCAAGCAAGCGGGGACTTCCTCATCAGGGCGACCGGCAGTGCAGCCAGTAACGGCAGCTTTGCTGCAGAGAAGGGCGTCGGGGTGGTGATCATCATAGAGACGTATGACCAGTCCTATGCCACGTCGGCAGAGAGGGGCTTTGCATTCTCCGGGGCAGCCCAGTGTGGTTGCCTCCGCCGCCATCGTCGCTACAGCGCCTGCTCACCCCACCTTCGGACCTCCTCCCACCGGCACCTCCATGCCCACCCCCATATCCGCCAGGCGAAGCTCCTCCTCCGAGTCCTATTCCGCCGCCGCCACCTCCACCATGTCCTAGCCCGCCAACACCCGAACCACCTCACCCATCACCTCCTCCATGCCCCTTTCTCCTCCACCTCCATGCCTGACCGCCACCGCCATGCCCACCCCCATATCCGCCAGCGAAGATCCCTCCTCCGAGTCCTATTCCGCCGCCGCCACCTCCACCATGTCCTAGCCCGCTCAACACCCGAACCACCTCACCCATCACCTCCTCCATGCCCCTTCCCCTCCACCTCCATGCCCACCGCCACCTCCATACCCGCCAGGCGAAGATCCTCCTCCCGAGTCCTATTCCGCCGCTGCCACCTCCACCATGTCCCAACCCGCCAACACCCGAACCACCTCAACCATCACCTCCATGCCCTTCCCCTCCACCTCCATGGGCCCACGCCACCGCCATGCCCACCCCCCATACCCGCCAGGCGAAGCCCCCGCCACAGGGTCCATCCCTCGTCGCCACACCCGCATCCACCGCCATGCCCACCTCCGCCATCCTCCCCTCAGCCTCCGCCAACTTTGCCCCCACCAATGAGCCCTCCATGTCCACCACAGTGCCCCTCATCGCCACTGCCCCCATCAGGCCCACCATCAGCACCAACCTTCGATGCCTTTGCTGTTGACGCACATCCGTCTCTGCGGATAAGCTCTGGCGGCCCGGGCTTTGCATCCAGCCAGGTGGTAGGCACCGGGGACAATGGCTTCGGGCGCACATTCTCGTCCTTTTTCAACCGCAACCCGGCAACCTCAGGTGCAAACCCCGTGCCCTGCAGCCGCTGCCAGGAGCACTCGTGCTATCATCACCTGCCGGAGCCACGTCGGTGCGCTGGCGCTGTATGCAAATACCTCAAAGAAATGCATCTGCATGCTGCCAGTTGACCTTGGGTTTGTGCTGCAGGGCGCATTGAGCTGGGTATGGGAGGCTCAACATGCACTGGGGGCGAGCTGGCTGATGGGTTCAGCACGGACACCAGCCAAAGCTTCAGCACTACTGCGGACCGAGCCGCAGCGGTGTACTTGGTGCTGCGCACTGGCACCATCTACCATGACAGGTATGTGACCGTGGGTGCGTGGTGAGTCGAGAGTGCAGATGAGCACCGCGGAAGTGAGCTGAGCTGACGTTTGCTGACGCTTGCGGGACGGACGGGGCGGGGGGGGAGTGGAGATGGCAGGTGCACTGTGAGTGCGCAGTACTACGTGCGGTCAGCTTCAGGGCGACCTCAGGTTGGTTGCCCGCTTCTGCACATCAACCTGGATCATGCGCATCTTGGTAAGGGGAGGGTTGGGTATGGCGGTGAGTGGCGAGATCGGGGTGATGCTGGGCGGTGCTTGTGGAGGGATGGGATATGAGCTCGGAGGGGTGTGCACGCAGGTGCTGAGGAGCGGGTTGGGCGTGAGCATGACGGTGAGCCATGACACAAGCGCAGCTTCGGTGTCGGTGTCTTGCGGGACAGCAGATGCCTCAACGGGCGCTGCGACCTGCTCCTACACAGGCTCCGAGCACCTGGGATGGTTCGATACAAGCCAGGCAGAGGCTGCAACAGTGACCATCAGTGTGCGATATGACAGCGCCGAAGTGGCAAGCAGCACGCCGGCGAGCATCACGTTGGCCCCCCTGGTGAGTGCAGCTAGCCGTGCTAAAGCGAGCATGCTTGGATGAGGTGACATGGCGACCCATCACCGGCTACCAGGGTACTGATGGAGGGACATGTGTTGATTCAGGAGGGTTGGGCGGTCTGGTGGCCAGGTGGAGCACGGTGCTTTGGAGAGAGCGGGCATGGTGGTGACCATGCCGTACAGCCCCCGCTTCCAGCAGGACACTTTCAGCTCCGTGGTGTTGGCTCACACGGGGGGGTATGCGCTGAGCACATTTGGGTTTGTCGTGATGTACGACTCGGAGGTGCTTGAGTATAACAGTGTGGAGGGCGATTCCAAGTACCTGGCGCCGACGGTGAATGACTACACCACCGGCCAGGTGGTGGTGATCACGTCTGGCCTGGCAAGCGGCGTGACAGATGCTGAGGTGACCGGGGCGAATGTGCGGCTGGCGGAACTGAGCTTCACGGTGCAGGGAGCAACCAGCGGCGGCTTGCACACCACGCACAGCAGTGCGCTGACATGTACTGTGTCGGAGATGGTGAGCACAAGCACGATCACGATTGACGGCACGGTGAACGTGGCGGCCCAGATCGATGACGAGCAGGGCGGCGCGGTGACGGAGGGGCAGCTGACTGTGCAGAAGCGAGAGGTGGTGGGCATATATGCATATGTGGGAAACGCGGAGCTGTTCAACACGGCCTGCTTGTCCGGGGTGAATGTATCCACTGCAGTGACAGTGCAACGCGTGTACAATCAGGCAGGCGCGTCCGATGGCACGGTGGTGGATGCCATGTGCTCGGTGAACGAGAGCTGGGCGCGGGTGGTGGCAGTGCACGAAAGCTGCGAGGTGCGCGCCGCGGCTGGGCACACCGAGGGCGGAAGCGGCATCATCATTGGCGTGGAGGCGGAGGAGGATGGCGCGACACACAGCACAGCAGTGGAGATGAGCGTGTGGTTTCCACAGGACGTGAAGGTGGAGGCGGCAGACCATGAGCTGGGCCACATCGGGAGCTCCAGCTCCGGCAATGGGACCTGTGATCAGCGGCTATTCCAGGGAACCCAGCTGTATGCCGAGGCGTCATTTGGAGGCATCGGGATGAATGCCACGAGAGACTTGGACGTGACGGCGCTGATGACGTTTGCAGCAGACGACCCTTCGGTGGTGGAGGTGGACGGTTGCAGTGTGCGCGGAATGAGGACGGGGAGCGCGGTGGTGCATGGCATGTCCGGGGATGGTGCAACCCAGCTGGCGTTTGCATCAGGAGCGAGCATCAGCGTGGTGGATGCAGAGGTACTGGTGACTCGGCTGAGCGCTGTTCTGGTGACAGGGGCTGTGTTTGAGGAGCTGGAGAGCCCGGTCGCACTGGACATGGCAGCAGAGGTGCAGGGCAACGTGACTCTGCTGCAGGAGCTGCAGAGTGAGGGCGCATCCGGGGTCATCTTTGTGTACGCCGCCTTCGAGGACGGCACGTGGCAGGAGTTGAAGCGCGCTGACAACGTCACCGTGGAGGTGCAGCCGGAGTACGCATCCTCGCTGACGGTTGTGGAGACGACGAGCGGGAATGCAGATTTCCAGGTTGGTTTGATTCCCGTTGGAGGTGTGTCGTGTATTTGTGCCGTGGCGCGCTGTGAACAGTGGATGTGCGCTTGCCTCATGGGCGGCTAGTGCTCAGTGGGCATGGAACATGGATATCCACAACAGTGCATGATGGCTGGTGGGCACTGAGAAACAGTGGCATGGTGGGGGGTTGAGCGGGGTGCACGGCCAGGGACTGGTGCCGTCGGGTGGAGAGAGCGCTGTGTCGCATGACGTGCTGCTGCCAACCTGGAGGCATCCATGCAGTGGGGAGGTGATTGCCATAGGCACGGGCACTGTGAACGTGAGCCTCGCTGAGCCGGTGTCTGTGGTTGTTTCCTCAAAGGTGAGGCCCCGGTGAGGCAGATGTTTATCTATTAAGCTGGGATCCCGATGGTGGTGTGAGGGCGATGGTGGGGCAATGGCATGATGCAGTACACGCGCATGACGAGGGAGGAGGACGCGGCTTCAGCGTCACCTATTAGCTTGCCAACAAGCAGCGCTCTGACAGTGGAGGTGACCTACGACGACGGTACCACAAAGGACTTCACCGCCGATGGCCGCACCGAATACGCCGTCACAACAGGTGGCGCCTCTCACGTTGACCTGGTTGGCACGGCACACAGGGATGGCGGCGCGCGTGTGACCACGGAGGGTTAGCGGTGCATATCAGAAACTGAGACTGCAGGTGTTTATCATTGAATGCGGGGCTGCTTGTGCGGATACTGGTGTGCGCGCAGGAGCCGGGCTGGTGCAAGTGGTAGATGCCACAGCAGGGGCGATCAGTGAGGCGACAGGGTTCGGGTTGGTGACGATCGTGGTGACGTTCCCTACATATTCCGCCGCGAGTGGCATGAACGCCTCCGTGGATCTGCAGGTGGTGGGGCTGGACCATGTGACGATCCGCAGCAGCCCATACCCGAGCTACTCAGGCAGCAGCTCCACCGACAAGACAACCCTGAGCCTGCTGCTGTGCACCGCGGTGTTCCAGCGCGCTGTCTTGAAGCTCACCGCAGTGCTGACGGACTCGCAGACGGCAGATGTGACAAGCAGCTCGAGGTTTGCGTCATCCAACGCCACGGCCTTGATGATTTCAGACACTACAATGATCCCAGCAGTTGCGGGGGCGTACAACGTTTCGGGCGCGTTTGAGGGGCACGACAGCGCCAACCTGCTGATCACGGTACGTCTCCATCTAGTGGCACGGGCCCTACACAGCGGAAGGGGGTAATGTGATGACGGGGCATGAAGGGCTGTGCGAAGAGGACCGCGTCCGAGATGGCGCGCTGAGGGGGTGAGCCTTGGGGGGCCTTGCATGTTGGGCAGGTGTCGGGCGGCGCGGTGATGGCAAGCTCCATCACGCACTCCACCAGCTGGGGGTCCGGAGACACTTTCGGCGGCGTGGTGAATACCACGAAGACGCTTGGGATCAAGATGGTGTTTGGGGATGGGACGATGTTTACGGATCTGGTGTCCGGTACGCAGAGTTCGTGGGTGGGGGCCTCGGAGCTGGCGGTGTTCGCAAGCGACGCCCCAGACAGAGTGGGGGTGTCCACTGGCGGGGTGGCAGAGCTCCGGCTGAACCATTACGCAGCTGTGAGCATCACGGCATCCGCCGCATGCTCAGTCGAAGGCATGGAGGCGGTATCCTCGTCGGACGAGGTATATGCAAATCTTCAGGCTGCGGCTTATGATGTGGATCTGGGAAGTCCGTCGGGCTTACAGCTAGAAGCCACGGCAGCGGGCAGTGAGCTGAATGTGCCGGTGTGGATTGAGACGGGAAGCGGCACACTACAATTGTTCGACATCCTGCTGCAATTTGACGCGGCGCATCTGGAGGCAGTCGCGTGCGCCGTGGGGGACGAGTGGTCACAGTACTCATTCACGTGCACCATCAACGATCCCCCGGAGGAGGTCCTGCTCACCGGCGTGGAGATCAGCACAGACGTGCAAGGGCTGGTGCAGGTGGCAACGGTAACGTTTTTGGTGAAGGGCACGTTCGATGTGACGCCCCTTGAGGGCGTGGTGCAGGTGAGTGGCGGGGGCCTTGCTGATGCAATAGCTATGATGTGATGTGAGGTGATGTGAAGTGAGGTGAGGTGATGTGATGTGATGGGTGCCCGTAAGGTCTAACAGTCGAGCTGAGCTGTGAGCTGCACAATCATGCCGCACGTGTTTAACGGGCGTGTATGGGATCATGTCAGGGGCTGCAATGCAGCAACTACGAAAGCAGCGAGGAGGTGAGCATCGTTGCCGGGAGAGGTGCGCGGATCCTGCCACCCGCGCGCACACGGATTGCAGAGTCATCAGTGTTGGAGCGGGCATGTGGATGAGGGCGGTGGCCTGTGCTTGCGCAGGTGAGCTTGTCCAGCTGGATGGGCGGCGGCGGCATGTCCTCCAGGCGGCAGCATTGAGCCCGCCACCAAGATGGAGGCAGCGGCCCTGGGTACGATCCAGGCGGCTGCAGCAGACGGGTAGAATGCTGGGGGATGTCAATGGCGACGGAGTATTCGATGTGTTTGATACACAGGATGCGAAGAAGTGGGCGGCGGGGGTTCCGGGGTATACAATGGAGGAGGTGTCGGAGTTGAGCGCGTTCCAGAGGCAGCAGCTGGACCCAACCCTGGACTACCTCACTGACCCAAACGTGACCTCCAACTGCCCGGCTGGTTGGGATGTGGGGACCCCGTGCCCATCCCCAAAGGATACTCAATACCTGCAGTACGTGTACGCGAACTTCCTGCGCTTTGTGGCATTGGCCACGGCCGATGATGTAGCCTCTATGCTGAGCGTGCCGGAGGATCCGGAGGGCACGTTGGCGATCAATGTGACCGTATATGACAAGACCGGGGAGATGGTCACGGGCAACACAACGATGGTGAAATATGAGTTGGAGGTGACCGGCGTGAACCAGGAGATGCAGTTGAGTGTAGGCAGAGACGAGCAGACCACGGAGGATGGCTTGCTTGTCACGGCTCAGCGCCAAGCAAGCGGGGACTTCCTCATCAGGGCGACCGGCAGTGCAGCCAGTAACGGCAGCTTTGCTGCAGAGAAGGGCGTCGGGGTGGTGATCATCATAGAGACGTATGACCAGTCCTATGCCACGTCGGCAGAGAGGGGCTTTGCATTCTCGGGGAGCAGTGTGGTTGGGTCGTCGTACAGCGCCTTCACCACCTTCGACTTCCCAGATCCAAGCAGCCCGCCCCCCGCATGCCCATCTCCGCCGCCTTTGCCGTCTCCATCACCACCTGTGCCGTCGCCTCCGCCACTGCCATGCCCGCCGCCATACCCGCCAGGCGAAGCTCCTCCTCCGAGTCCTATTCCGCCGCCGCCACCTCCACCATGTCCTAGCCCGCCAACACCCGAACCACCTCACCCATCACCTCCCACCTCCATGCCCACCGGCACCTCCATGCCCACCCCCATATCCGCCAGGCGAAGCTCCTCCTCCGAGTCCTATTCCGCCGCCGCCACCTCCACCATGTCCTAGCCCGCCAACACCCGAACCACCTCACCCATCACCTCCTCCATGCCCTTCTCCCCTCCCACCTCCATGCCCACATACATATGCCCCACCCCCATATCCGCCAGGCGGAATCCTCCCTCCGAGTCCTATTTCCGCCGCGCCCACCTCCACCATGTCCTAGCCACGCCAACACCCGAACCACCTCACACCCATCACCTCCTCCATGCCCCTTCCCCTCCACCTCCCATGCCCACCGCCACCTCATACCCGCCAGGCGAAGATCCTCCTCTCCGAGTCCCTGTTCCGCCGCTGCCACCTCCACCATGTCCCTAACCCTTAACACCGAACCACCTCAACCATCACCTCCTCCATGCCCTTCCCCCTCCCACCGCACCTCCCATGCCCACCGCCACCGCCATGCCCACCCCCATGCCCGCCAGGCGAAGCCCGCCACAGGGTCCATCCTGTCGCCACACCCGCATCCACCGCCATGCCCACCTCCGCCATCCTCCCCTCAGCCTCCGCCAACTTTGCCCCCACCAATGAGCCCTCCATGTCCACCACAGTGCCCCTCATCGCCACTGCCCCCATCAGGCCCACCATCAGCACCAACCTTCGATGCCTTTGCTGTTGACGCACATCCGTCTCTGCGGATAAGCTCTGGCGGCCCGGGCTTTGCATCCAGCCAGGTGGTAGGCACCGGGGACAATGGCTTCGGGCGCACATTCTCGTCCTTTTTCAACCGCAACCCGGCAACCTCAGGTGCAAACCCCGTGCCCTGCAGCCGCTGCCAGGAGCACTCGTGCTATCATCACCTGCCGGAGCCACGTCGGCGCGCTGGCGCTGTATGCAAATACCTCAAAGAAATGCATCTGCATGCTGCCAGTTGACCTCGGGTTTGTGCTGCAGGGCGCATTGAGCTGGGTATGGGAGGCTCAACATGCACTGGGGGCGAGCTGGCTGATGGGTTCAGCACGGACACCAGCCAAAGCTTCAGCACTACTGCGGACCGAGCCACAGCGGTGTACTTGGTGCTGCGCACTGGCACCATCTACCATGACAGGTATGTGACCGTGGGTGCGTGGTGAGTCGAGAGTGCAGATGAGCACCGCGGAAATGAGCTGAGCTGACGTTTGCTGACGCTTGCGGGACGGACGGGGCGGGGGGGGAGTGGAGATGGCAGGTGCACTGTGAGTGCGCAGTACTACGTGCGGTCAGCTTCAGGGCGACCTCAGGTTGGTTGCCCGCTTCTGCACATCAACCTGGATCATGCGCATCTTGGTAAGGGGAGGGTTGGGTATGGCGGTGAGTGGCGAGATCGGGGTGATGCTGGGCGGTGCTTGTGGAGGGATGGGATATGAGCTCGGAGGGGTGTGCACGCAGGTGCTGAGGAGCGGGTTGGGCGTGAGCATGACGGTGAGCCATGACACAAGCGCAGCTTCGGTGTCGGTGTCTTGCGGGACAGCAGATGCCTCAACGGGCGCTGCGACCTGCTCCTACACAGGCTCCGAGCACCTGGGATGGTTCGATACAAGCCAGGCAGAGGCTGCAACAGTGACCATCAGTGTGCGATATGACAGCGCCGAAGTGGCAAGCAGCACGCCGGCGAGCATCACGTTGGCCCCCCTGGTGAGTGCAGCTAGCCGTGCTAAAGCGAGCATGCTTGGATGAGGTGACATGGCGACCCATCACCGGCTACCAGGGTACTGATGGAGGGACATGTGTTGATTCAGGAGGGTTGGGCGGTCTGGTGGCCAGGTGGAGCACGGTGCTTTGGAGAGAGCGGGCATGGTGGTGACCATGCCGTACAGCCCCCGCTTCCAGCAGGACACTTTCAGCTCCGTGGTGTCGGCTCACACGGGGGGGTATGCGCTGAGCACATTTGGGTTTGTCGTGATGTACGACTCGGAGGTGCTTGAGTATAACAGTGTGGAGGGCGATTCCAAGTACCTGGCGCCGACGGTGAATGACTACACCACCGGCCAGGTGGTGGTGATCACGTCTGGCCTGGCAAGCGGCGTGACAGATGCTGAGGTGACCGGGTCGAATGTGCGGCTGGCGGAACTGAGCTTCACGGTGCAGGGAGCAACCAGCGGCGGCTTGCACACCACGCACAGCAGTGCGCTGACATGTACTGTGTCGGAGATGGTGAGCACAAGCACGATCACGATTGACGGCACGGTGAACGTGGCGGCCCAGATCGATGACGAGCAGGGCGGCGCGGTGACGGAGGGGCAGCTGACTGTGCAGAAGCGAGAGGTGGTGGGCATATATGCATATGTGGGAAACGCGGAGCTGTTCAACACGGCCTGCTTGTCCGGGGTGAATGTATCCACTGCAGTGACAGTGCAACGCGTGTACAACCAGGCAGGCGCGTCCGATGGCACGGTGGTGGATGCCATGTGCGCGGTGAACGAGAGCTGGGCGCGGGTGGTGGCAGTGCACGAAAGCTGCGAGGTGCACGCCGCGGCTGGGCACACCGAGGGCGGAAGCGGCATCATCATTGGCGTGGAGGCGGAGGAGGATGGCGCGACACACAGCACAGCAGTGGAGATGAGCGTGTGGTTTCCACAGGACGTGAAGGTGGAGGCGGCAGACCATGAGCTGGGCCACATCGGGAGCTCCAGCTCCGGCAATGGGACCTGTGATCAGCGGCTATTCCAGGGAACCCAGCTGTATGCCGAGGCGTCATTTGGAGGCATCGGGATGAATGCCACGAGAGACTTGGACGTGACGGCGCTGATGACGTTTGCAGCAGACGACCCTTCGGTGGTGGAGGTGGACGGTTGCAGTGTGCGCGGAATGAGGACGGGGAGCGCGGTGGTGCATGGCATGTCCGGGGATGGTGCAACCCAGCTGGCGTTTGCATCAGGAGCGAGCATCAGCGTGGTGGATGCAGAGGTACTGGTGACTCGGCTGAGCGCTGTTCTGGTGACAGGGGCTGTGTTTGAGGAGCTGGAGAGCCCGGTCGCACTGGACATGGCAGCAGAGGTGCAGGGCAACGTGACTCTGCTGCAGGAGCTGCAGAGTGAGGGCGCATCCGGGGTCATCTTTGTGTACGCCGCCTTCGAGGACGGCACGTGGCAGGAGTTGAAGCGCGCTGACAACGTCACCGTGGAGGTGCAGCCGGAGTACGCATCCTCGCTGACGGTTGTGGAGACGACGAGCGGGAATGCAGATTTCCAGGTTGGTTTGATTCCCGTTGGAGGTGTGTCGTGTATTTGTGCCGTGGCGCGCTGTGAACAGTGGATGTGCGCTTGCCTCATGGGCGGCTAGTGCTCAGTGGGCATGGAACATGGATATCCACAACAGTGCATGATGGCTGGTGGGCACTGAGAAACAGTGGCATGGTGGGGGGTTGAGCGGGGTGCACGGCCAGGGACTGGTGCCGTCGGGTGGAGAGAGCGCTGTGTCGCATGACGTGCTGCTGCCAACCTGGAGGCATCCATGCAGTGGGGAGGTGATTGCCATAGGCACGGGCACTGTGAACGTGAGCCTCGCTGAGCCGGTGTCTGTGGTTGTTTCCTCAAAGGTGAGGCCCCGGTGAGGCAGATGTTTATCTATTAAGCTGGGATCCCGATGGTGGTGTGAGGGCGATGGTGGGGCAATGGCATGATGCAGTACACGCGCATGACGAGGGAGGAGGACGCGGCTTCAGCGTCACCTATTAGCTTGCCAACAAGCAGCGCTCTGACAGTGGAGGTGACCTACGACGACGGTACCACAAAGGACTTCACCGCCGATGGCCGCACCGAATACGCCGTCACAACAGGTGGCGCCTCTCACGTTGACCTGGTTGGCACGGCACACAGGGATGGCGGCGCGCGTGTGACCACGGAGGGTTAGCGGTGCATATCAGAAACTGAGACTGCAGGTGTTTATCATTGAATGCGGGGCTGCTTGTGCGGATACTGGTGTGCGCGCAGGAGCCGGGCTGGTGCAAGTGGTAGATGCCACAGCAGGGGCGATCAGTGAGGCGACAGGGTTCGGGTTGGTGACGATCGTGGTGACGTTCCCTACATATTCCGCCGCGAGTGGCATGAACGCCTCCGTGGATCTGCAGGTGGTGGGGCTGGACCATGTGACGATCCGCAGCAGCCCATACCCGAGCTACTCAGGCAGCAGCTCCACCGACAAGACAACCCTGAGCCTGCTGCTGTGCACCGCGGTGTTCCAGCGCGCTGTCTTGAAGCTCACCGCAGTGCTGACGGACTCGCAGACGGCAGATGTGACAAGCAGCTCGAGGTTTGCGTCATCCAACGCCACGGCCTTGATGATTTCAGACACTACAATGATCCCAGCAGTTGCGGGGGCGTACAACGTTTCGGGCGCGTTTGAGGGGCACGACAGCGCCAACCTGCTGATCACGGTACGTCTCCATCTAGTGGCACGGGCCCTACACAGCGGAAGGGGGTAATGTGATGACGGGGCATGAAGGGCTGTGCGAAGAGGACCGCGTCCGAGATGGCGCGCTGAGGGGGTGAGCCTTGGGGGGCCTTGCATGTTGGGCAGGTGTCGGGCGGCGCGGTGATGGCAAGCTCCATCACGCACACCACCAGCTGGGGGTCCGGAGACACTTTCGGCGGCGTGGTGAATACCACGAAGACGCTTGGGATCAAGATGGTGTTTGGGGATGGGACGATGTTTACGGATCTGGTGTCCGGTACGCAGAGTTCGTGGGTGGGGGCCTCGGAGCTGGCGGTGTTCGCAAGCGACGCCCCAGACAGAGTGGGGGTGTCCACTGGCGGGGTGGCAGAGCTCCGGCTGAACCATTACGCAGCTGTGAGCATCACGGCATCCGCCGCATGCTCAGTCGAAGGCATGGAGGCGGTATCCTCGTCGGACGAGGTATATGCAAATCTTCAGGCTGCGGCTTATGATGTGGATCTGGGAAGTCCGTCGGGCTTACAGCTAGAAGCCACGGCAGCGGGCAGTGAGCTGAATGTGCCGGTGTGGATTGAGACGGGAAGCGGCACACTACAATTGTTCGACATCCTGCTGCAATTTGACGCGGCGCATCTGGAGGCAGTCGCGTGCGCCGTGGGGGACGAGTGGTCACAGTACTCATTCACGTGCACCATCAACGATCCCCCGGAGGAGGTCCTGCTCACCGGCGTGGAGATCAGCACAGACGTGCAAGGGCTGGTGCAGGTGGCAACGGTAACGTTTTTGGTGAAGGGCACGTTCGATGTGACGCCCCTTGAGGGCGTGGTGCAGGTGAGTGGCGGGGGCCTTGCTGATGCAATAGCTATGATGTGATGTGAAGTGAGGTGAGGTGATGTGATGTGATGGGTGCCCGTAAGGTCTAACAGTCGAGCTGAGCTGTGAGCTGCACAATCATGCCGCACGTGTTTAACGGGCGTGTATGGGATCATGTCAGGGGCTGCAATGCAGCAACTACGAAAGCAGCGAGGAGGTGAGCATCGTTGCCGGGAGAGGTGCGCGGATCCTGCCACCCGCGCGCACACGGATTGCAGAGTCATCAGTGTTGGAGCGGGCATGTGGATGAGGGCGGTGGCCTGTGCTTGCGCAGGTGAGCTTGTCCAGCTGGATGGGCGGCGGCGGCATGTCCTCCAGGCGGCAGCATTGAGCCCGCCACCAAGATGGAGGCAGCGGCCCTGGGTACGATCCAGGCGGCTGCAGCAGACGGGTAGAATGCTGGGGGATGTCAATGGCGACGGAGTATTCGATGTGTTTGATACACAGGATGCGAAGAAGTGGGCGGCGGGGGTTCCGGGGTATACAATGGAGGAGGTGTCGGAGTTGAGCGCGTTCCAGAGGCAGCAGCTGGACCCAACCCTGGACTACCTCACTGACCCAAACGTGACCTCCAACTGCCCGGCTGGTTGGGATGTGGGGACCCCGTGCCCATCCCCAAAGGATACTCAATACCTGCAGTACGTGTACGCGAACTTCCTGCGCTTTGTGGCATTGGCTACGGCCGATGATGTAGCCTCTATGCTGAGCGTGCCGGAGGATCCGGAGGGCACGTTGGCGATCAATGTGACCGTATATGACAAGACCGGGGAGATGGTCACGGGCAACACAACGATGGTGAAATATGAGTTGGAGGTGACCGGCGTGAACCAGGAGATGCAGTTGAGTGTAGGCAGAGACGAGCAGACCACGGAGGATGGCTTGCTTGTCACGGCTCAGCGCCAAGCAAGCGGGGACTTCCTCATCAGGGCGACCGGCAGTGCAGCCAGTAACGGCAGCTTTGCTGCAGAGAAGGGCGTCGGGGTGGTGATCATCATAGAGACGTATGACCAGTCCTATGCCACGTCGGCAGAGAGGGGCTTTGCATTCTCGGGGAGCAGTGTGGTTGGGTCGTCGTACAGCGCCTTCACCACCTTCGACTTCCCAGATCCAAGCAGCCCGCCCCCCGCATGCCCATCTTCGCCGCCTCCATTACCACCGCTGCCACCACCATGCGCAACCTCACCACCACCGCCTTACCCAACCCCGCCTGAGCCGCTACTCAGCCTGCCACCGCTGCCTCCACCCCCACCTTTCCACCAGGCCAGCGTCCACCATTGAACCCTACACCACCGTCACCCCAATGTCCATCACCTCCCTTTTGCCCACCTTCTCCTTATCATCCACCTCCCCCATGTTGCCCACCTCCTCCCTTCTGCCCATCGGCGCCCCCTCCCCTGTCTCCCCCACCTTCTCCACTGCCGCCCCCTTTATCACCTGCTGTTCAAGGTGTTATGCGGGTTGTGTCAAACATCACCTTCCACAGCGAAGTTCTGACTGCCTCCATCGCTGAACAATCTGCGGATGAATATTCAAACTTCACTCAATATGTTAAGTTGGATATCGCAGCGTACACAGGGCTCGGCACAGACTACATCAGCATCATCGACATTGAGACATTTTATGATGAGGTGCCCCCCGCTCCATGTTGCTATAATGTTCTCCACCCTGTCCCTCACGGTCTTCCGGGCCGCCTTGCCGTCTTGCATCGGAGATGCGCCCCTTCCAATCAGCAGAACAGATGCAAGTGATGGTGTGCGATCCTCTCTGTTGTGTCGCGTGCATGTGAAGGAGGTGATGAGCATGCAACTCCGCCTCGCTGGCAGGTTCTGGTGTGGAGTGAGGTGTACTACCCGGTGGATGACTACTCTGCAGCAGTGGATTTTGTGTCCATCCTGAGGTTTGACACGGAGGCTGTGTTCTTGTCGGAATATTTTGCCGGCTTTGACTCCATCTTTGCCCCTTACGCTTCAATGCCTTTGAAGCTCGAGTACAAGGTTGGGTTTCCAGACCTCAGTATATCCGCATTTGACGAGGCGGATTTCGCAGAGCAGCTCACGTCGGCGCTCATGAGAGATATCTCCACGGATGCCAATGTGCTGTACCAGGCCGTGGTCTTCACCGCCTTCATACCGGGCAGCGTTGTGGCAAACTGCTCTACATACTTCCCATACACAGCAGACATCTCCCTGGTCACAGGCTTCGAGCTCCGCCTGAGCACCAATTCCAGCGCCATCTTTGTCAGCGACTTCTACGAGGATTACCTGCCTGTTGATGTCTATGACATTGACAACACGAGCTATGCAAAACTCCTGGACTTCCCGTCGCCCCCGCCATGCACGCCTCCCCTGCCCCCATTGCCGCCGCCCCACCCTCGTCACCGCCATGCCCACCCCAACCCCCATCACCCCTCCAGCCCCAGTGTTCCCGGTGCCCCCCTCGCCTCCTTTCACCCCAAACGCTCCAAGCCCCGACATCGCTGTTCCACTGTATTCGACCGAGCCGCCCGGCTCAGGCACATCGAGCGCTGCTGCCGGGGGCACTATCATTGCCGTCACCGGAGGGCTCGCGGCAGCATCCGTTGTTGTACTTGGGGTCTTCGTGATGCGGCGGCGGCAGGGGAAGGCGCTGCTGCCCGGGAGCTTGTTCTTCTGGCAGACTGAGGACGACCCCCACAAACTTCTCGGTCTGGAGCCCGAGGCCAAAGGCGGCGGCAAGGGCACTGACCTTAACACCGACGCCGACATGGCAGGGCTTGCGGGGAGTCGGATTGGGCGCCTGAGCAACATTATCGACTCAATGCGAACTCGCTCACCCTCTTGGGACAGCAACGCTAGTGAGGAGGAGAAGCTCCCTTGGGAGCTGGTACGGGAGCCAGACACAACACTACGTTCCAAACATCACCAGAGTGCCACCGATCACGAGGAGGAGGCACAGGACGAGGCAGCACCGCCAGAAGAGGAGGCCAAGCCGAGCGAGGAGGTGACACTGGGCGAAGTCGTGGTGCTTGCCAGCGAGGAGCCGGAGGAGCAGAGACAGCCCCTGGAGGCGAGACTGACTTCCGAGGAGTCGTTTGCGGACTCTCAGCTGACGAGGTCCCAGATGGAGGAGTTGCTGCGGGACATGGCACAGCTGCCGGCAATGACAGGCACACAAGAGGCAAGCGAAGAGGCGAAGAGCATGCTGAGTGACACGCTCACAGCGGTGGAGCTCTTCCGTGACATCCTGCCAACTGGGGATGATGACACGGGAGAGAAGGATCCGAGCCAGCGGCGGATGAGCAAGGATACGATGACACAGCTTATACGCAAGGTAAGCGACGGGCATGCGTGCCACGTGGGCGTCCAGCGCAGAGATTCCCCCATCCTTATGGTATCTCACCAGTATTGGCCAGGCTTCTCCGACTGACATTGAAGCATTTGTCCCGAGCTAATTGCTGCGCAGCCCTCCCACCCTGTCAACATGTTGCCACGAGCAAATTGCTGCGCAGCCCTCCCACCCTGTCAACATGTTGCCACGAGTAAATTGCTGCGCAGCCCTCCCACCCTGTCAACATATTGCCACGAGCAAATTACTGCGCAGCCCTCCCACCCTGTCAACATGTTGCCACGAGAAAATTGCTGCGCAGCCCTCCCACCCTGTCAACATGTTACCACGAGCAAATTGCTGCGCAGCCCTCCCACCCTGTCAACATGTTGCTACGAGAAAATTGCTGCGCAGCCCTCCCACCCTGTCAACATGTTGCCACGAGCAAATTGCTGCGCAGCCCTCCCACCCTGTCAACATGTTGCCACGAGAAAATTGCTGCGCAGCCCTCCCACCCTGTCAACATGTTGCCACGAGCAAATTGCTGCGCAGCCCTCCCACCCTGTCAACATGTTGTGAGACGCCAGAGGGCGACTTTAGGGGAGGATGCTCAGTAATCTACCCCCAACTTGCAGGTCAGGAGCAGCCTTGTGGACTTCGAGCACGTCATGCGGAGCATGCATCCGGACGAAGGCGACGAAACTAGTATGGAGCTCAGGAAGGAGGTGGAGAACATCCGCCGCAACCTGCGTCCCACTTCGCGCTCGGGCTCCAGCTTCAAGAACTCTGTCAATCAAGCCATGGCCAATCGCCGGACCAGCCAGGAATCTGACGGCATGGCCCGGCACCGTGGTAGTGACGGCGGGCGTCGGCAGTCCGTGCATTCGGCTGCCGCGCACGAGATTTTCTCGCAGAACATGCTGGTCGGCAATGCGCCCAAGCGGGAGGCAACCTCCACGGAGTATCTTTCCACCAACCCGGCGTATGACGTGGAGGCACGGACGCGCGGCTTATCGCTCAACACCAGTCACCCACTGCATGCCACTTCCAGCCAGGCGCCGCAAGTGGGGAGCACGGCAGATGCGCCCGCACAGGCTTCCTCAGAAGCCCCCACGGTGCGAGAGCGGGCCCGCTCCCAGAGCATGTTGGTTTCGGATGATGAGAGCCGACAGGAGCGGGACAGGACACGCTCCCGGAGCATTATGGCAATGGGGCCGTACAACGAGTATACGCTCACCTCCAATCCCTTAGTGGAAACGCGGCCTCGCGAGGGGACCACCGTGTTCTACACGCACAACCCGTTCATTAACGAGGACGAGATGCGCAAGCTCGAAGCATCAAGTGCAAGCCTCAATGAGAGGGTCAAGGACCTGCCGCAGGAGCGATTCGACAGCAGGCTGAACCCGCTCTTTGATGAGAGGCCGGGTAGTGCGTCAGGGGATGGGCAGGGCAGCAATGCTTCCTTGGAAAACCTGCATCAGCAGGTCAATTCGAGTCTGCAAGATGCTGCAGAGGCATCGAATTCGCCGCACCACCTGCAAAGACCAAACCCGATACACGACGCAACAGAAGAGTCTGGCAGCAAGGCCTCCCCACCGCCGCAACCCCCCTCGCATCTGCAAAGACCAAACCCGATACACGACGCAACAGAAGAGTCTGGCAGCAAGGCCTCCCCACCGCCGCAACCCCCCTCGCATCTGCAAAGACCAAACCCACGCGCGCCACTTGGTGGTGGTGATCAGGATGACAGCTCTCCTTCAGTTAAACCCGCCGCAGACCTTGGTGTCATCCCAGGTATGCCTACGATGTTCAAGCCCAAGGCATCCAGTCTGCAGAGCGCCAGGCAGTCCCTCATCAGTGTGATCAGCGGCGTCGACTAATGTGGCAGGTCTACAACGGCGCAATATGAGGCTCTAGTGAGCCTGCAAGGGATGCTCCAGAGAGCACTGCTGGCGCATCCCTCACAATCACTATGCACAGCAACAACGTGGTTGTACCAGCATCGCATTTGCGCAGTAAGCATTCTGCCTGTGGCACTTTGGGGTTGCAAGATGCTGCCGGAAAGGAGGGCTAGTTGGGGCGATGCACTGTAGCAATTAGTATTTGCAGAGATCAGCAGTGGCACTCTACGGTGGTGCTGGTTCAGGAACCAACGGTGGCCTGGCCAAGGCCATTAAGCATATGGAGAAGAAAGGAGGCAGACTGTCCACCATGCTGCACGACACCTTCGACATATTCTTTGCAGGCAATAATGAGCCGTCATCCAGCAATGCAGCTGTGGCTGGGACACCGAAAATGCCAAAAGGGTGGGTACCCTGCCCATCTCGGAAGCCTGATAGGCTCCTGCGCAGGATAATGCTTTGCAGTGTGGGGGAGGATGTCGCTAGGCTGCCAGGGAATATGTCGCCGCCCTGCTTCAGGCTGCCGGGGAATATGCCGCCGCCCTGCTTCAGACTGCCGGGGAATATGTCGCCGCCCTGCTTCAGCTGCCGGGAATATGCGCTCGCCCTGCTTCAGCTGCCGGGAATATGTCGCCGCCCTGCCGGGAATATGTCGCCGCCCCGCTCAGCCGCTCGGGGAATATGTCGCCGCCCGTCAGCCGCCGGGGAATATGCCGCCCCGTCAAAGCTGCCGGGAATATGCCGCCGCCCGCTCAGCCGCCGGGAATATGCCGCCACCCTGCTTCAGACTGCAAGGAGATGTCGCCACCCTGCTATCTTTCACACTGCCCTGCATTCGGTTTGAGATGTGTCAAAGAATGTGGTATCTGGTTTCGGCCGCGCCCTGTTCCCGAATGCTTTTCACACCACCGGGATGATGTTGAGATGACTCACGGCCAGCCCTGTGTGCCCCAATTTTTCTTTCATTCTTACCCCTATGCACTTGTCCGAGAGCCATGTGTGATGTCGGTCAACGGACACCCAGACTAGGACCAGAGCATGCCCCTCTTCACACCCACCAACCCAGCAAGTACTGTTCCTGAGCTCGTCCCCTGAGAGCAAAGTCGAGTCCACATTCAAGGTGTCGGGTATAGGTGTGCAGTCTGACTTATTGGCCCAGAGTCTCAAATTTCGCTTAGCTCTCCTTGGCGTTATGCGAATGCCGCACTGGTAAATGCGGTAACCTATTGTCGTTGTCACAATATTTGTTAAACAAGGAAGGGCGGCATCAGGGTCCCGGCGACAGTCAAGTTGTGTCACGAGTCTGTATCCAGGTATCTTGTGCGTGCGGTATCTTTCCTTTGCTCTCTCCCGTTCTTCCAGCACTCACCTTCTCCTCTCCCACCAGTCTCTCCCCTGACTCTCTCCCCCTTACCTGAATGATGCTTCCGATTTAGAAATTCCCCGTGCGGCCCGTGCAAATGGGCAGAAAAAGTCCCCCGGGTCGGGTAGATTCCATCTGCCATTGAGTGCAGATGTAAAGTTCCTGAACGCGTCTCGTATCCACTGGGATGGTGGTGGGCTGGCTTTGGTTGGCAGACCTCGTACCGTGGTGTGTGTTATGCTGGGGATGCAATCGTTTTCCTTTGTCCAGCACACCTTTGCTGCTGCATAGTTAGGCAGTCTTGCTTGGAATGGCCATCGCTTGTGTCGTGTGGCGTGTGCGGCAGTGCTTTGGCTTCTTTTGGCTAGGTCTGTGTGTGAAGGGTGTGGGCAAATCCCTCCCTTGTCTAAATGACTGGGGTTTGAACCACGGTCCTGTGCATGTTGCATGGCGCGAGTGATTGGACGCTGGCAAGCTCTAGTTGTGTGGCGGTTGGGTCTTCGGGCGCTCCTCACGTCTCTGAGTGTGCGTGTTGTTCCAGGGAAGGAGCTGCAAAGAAAGGACAGCAAAGTCAGCGATCGAGCATATTTCAAGCGTTTTGGGGAGGGGCATCACGGAAACAAGGCGATGAAAAGCCATCTGATGAAGATATCTTTAATCTGTGATGACAAATAGATAGGAAAGTGGGCAAAGCTCAGCTCAGGACGACACGGATATAATACACCAACCATACACGAAGTCACGAAGTGTTTGTTAGTGGTCAGTGCGAATATTGCTAGCATATTGCAAGTATAGTATATACATACGCACGTGCGGCGAACGATCCGTTCCTAACGACCACGCACAAGTTCGGCTTCGAGACGATATAATCCAAGGGTACGCGTTATCGACACAGTTGCCTACATGCATGTGTTCATAACGCGGCATGCATTACTATACGTGTAGAGATAATCACGTGGTGCATGCTAATATGGTCTGTGTATGCAGCGACCTTCGCTCATACCTGCAGTATGTGTGTTTCACGCTGTGAATCGCTTCGTGTGTAGCCTTGTTTGCCCCGTCACGCCGGGACACGCGTCGTGATTATCACGGTCTGATTTGACAATCGGATGCCTCTGTTGCTTGGCACATATCGCACAATGCGTGGTGGTAAGCCAGAGTGAATACTATATAGGAAAGTGGGTAAACCCGATGTCTAATTTGTGCCTACAAAGTGATATGTCTACGCTGCTTGTCCATTGCCAAACTTCTCACCGCTCTCTGCAACGTTTGTGGAAAGTTATGGGCAACAAATTTGAGGGCGTTGTGTAACTCATTGCTGCCAAATGGTGGTATTCTTCGTACAGCTCAAGGTGTAGCTGGATACATGACAACTATTCCGGAATTGTAGTGCTGACCAGGATGACTAGAGGAAATGATAGACTGAAAGGGTAGCAAAACTTAGTATTGGAGCTTTATGAAAGGGGAATTGTGAGATTAATTGAGAGCTATGAAGAGATCCACTCATAAATAGGGCTATCAAGTATAGTATGTTGTTCCAGGCTTTAATGAAGGGGGGGCATCCGGTGAAGGCAAATGGGTCCCAATTGCTTCTGCTGCACATCCACCAGAATTGGAAATTTAAGTGATGCTAATAATTATTCATTCGTTTTAGACATTTGTGTAACTAGCGCAAGTGTTTAATATCAATTATTCAACTATCATTTGCGTTGATATTTTAAACAAACGGTTATGGTTGTCATTTACTAGTAATTCGCGAAAGGTATACTATGTGGAGGACAGGCCATGCCATGTTCCTAAAATTTTCACGCCTACCACCTCAAAGGCATAAACTCATCAAGTTATCAAGAGCCATCGGTATATGTACGCTACTTGTCTCGAAGGGGGGGCAGAGCCCATGACATCTAGACGGGGTATGTGTCCCCTTGAAATAATAAGTCGTAACTGTTTTGCTGAAACATGATGAGCCGCGAAAAGATCGAAGGCGTTTCTTCTTTCACTCCGCAGTTCCCATGCGTAGTTGTAAATAGAAAAAGCAACGCGACCATTTTCGCGCTTCGAGACTCTACTGTAAACCAATCGAGTATCGACCCACCTAATAAAGGAGGTGCTCGACCTTACGCGGCTCGGTCCGTTTGGGGCAACCTGCCGAGGGGTGCTAGACGCTTCATCATTCCGCTGTCGTGGTCGTGGTCTCACCTTAACACCGCTACAGAGCCCTGCGCCAATCTAGCCTACGCGGAGTTCCCCCCACAGCTTGACACCACTTCACAACCCTGCACCTATCTATCCTAGGTAGAAGTGCTCACCCGCAGCTTGACATCGCACGATTTGGAATGAGCACAGGTTATGAAGAGATTCGAGAGAGCCTTCAACTCACGCTGCTGACCGACTGAAAGTCAACCGTAGTTAGCTCCTTGAAGATAGCAGCTCGAAACCTACTAGGCCGTTACATATAGACCATTCATTGAAGCACCTGGCAGGAGGCTATGGTGGTCATCATTGCATATATTCTGCGGGATCTGGAACGGAAGCTGCTTCCAGGACACTGAGCTTAAAGCACCTCCCAGTCTAAATATGGAGTCCTCATGCAGATGTTCGATGCCCTATGCGCGATGTATGTGACTAACAGTAAACAAAAGGTTGCAACCACCTGAAGCATGCCATGCTTCCTCTCCAGCTCTGTAACGAAGACAACAGCTTGGGACATAGTAGACCGTTATCCATACACTATTCGTCAGAGCAACAAGTGAAGGTTACAGTTTTCATCAACCATTAGCTATACTCCGGAATCCTAAACATGTACAAAAATCACACATTTTTCATGTGATTGAATGAGATATCATCAACACTTATGCAGCTGAGGCCCACAGGCAGCACAATAGCATGCCTGGCCTTCACAGCCAAAATAGTAGTGGAGACACCTGGAATGGAATGGATGTGGTGCCTGAAAGTTCACCGGCCGGTTGTGGCACTTGAACAGATATGGGAGCTTATTGAAGCCCCATCGCATCATAACGGATATAGCCTCCCAAAAGCTACAAGCTCACTACACCTGAGCTGGTTGGTGTCCAATCACTCAGACCTTGCAACATGCACAAGACCGTAAATCAAAATCCAAACACTTAGGCAAGCAAGGGACTTTGTCACAACCTTTACCCATATTCGCCCGGTGAGACGTGGACCTAGCCGAAAGAAGCCTTCACACTGCCATATAAGGCACACGACACAAGATGGCAAACGTACTGCACTGCGCGCACACACTGAACGGCCTGAGGCCCGCCGACAAAGGCCAGCCAACCATCATCCAAGTGGATGGATGTGAAAAGCACTCAGGAAGAGGGCAGGCCGTGACAAGATTTCAACAACACGCGCGCACACGCACACACTTGGAGGCATTAGGAACGCCCGAAGTCCCAACCACCACATCAAGCAAATCACAACAAGAGCTTGTTCCGTGTATAATCACTCAGGCCATGCAACATGCACAAGACTGTGGTTCAAACCCCAATCATTTAGGCAAGTGAGGGATTCGCCCACACGCTTTATCACACACTGAAGGGCATGAGATCGGCCAACAAAAGCCAGCCCACCATCATCCCAGTGGACGTGAGAAGCAAATCAAGAGCAGGGCAGGGCCATGACAAGATACCACAAACTCATATTCCCAACCTAGATGCAAAACAGCATGGAAATATGATACGATGTGACCGATCATCGCCCAACAACTGTTGGTCTCTGGGTTACGGAGTGAGCGGACCCTGCTGGCATGCCCCCCAGTGGCTCACGGTCGATGAATGGGACCCGTTGGTCCATGGTTATGCCATGAATGCAGTCACACCACACAGCATGGACACCCCATGTCAAAAAAAGGAAACATGCGGGCACCTAAGTGCTCCCCACAAAAATCAAGGGGAAACACAGAAGGTGGACTTCACGCTTTATCGCACACGCACACTGAACGGTATGACACTCACCCATAAAAGGTAGCCCACCATGATCCCAGGGTGGGGCCGTGACAGGATAACACCGATGCACACACCTCGCAAACCAAATGCAATGCAGTATGGATAGATGGAAGTATGTACTGATCACTGCCACAGATACGTTTAGTGAGATTGCGCAGTTTTACGCAACCTCTGCGTGTTGATCCCAGGGCGAACTGGAGATAGCAGATCCTGGTGGCGCACCCTCCCTGGATGGATTTACCACACGCACAGATACATATTACGCTTGTTATTTCCCCGCTCTCAGCTCCGTGCCTGCATACGCACCATCACTCTGCCCTCGGCTCCGTGCCTGCATGCACACCGCACGCGATGTCCTGTGGCAAACAATGGAACTTAAAGTGCGCACGGGGTTTGAGCGAGCAGAGGGCGGAGGCATATCAGGGAGACTGTTCGGGATCGAACCGAATCTGGAGAGGCAGTCCCCTCGCGGACCACAGCCTCAGCAGGAGATGCTGCACAAGGGGCGAACCTTGTGACAATAGGCGTGTGCAGTGGGGCGCTTGGCACTCGGCCGAAGCACAGACGGCAGCGACGGTCTTCTATATGTATGTATGTATGTATATACTGTATGTGTGTGCAGCAGCCATGGAACGGCACTGCTATGCTTCGCTGCGCTCTGCGGCAGAGGTCATAATTGTATTAGTAGTAAATCAGGTACCGTTCAGTGCGCCAAAAGGCACTAGCCGGAATTGCGACCCATCGGGCGGGGAGGACTCCTCCTAGTGAAAGGCATTGCCAGCTCCTCGAGCCCTTTGTCTCCTGAACTGGTCGCGCGCAAAGGAGTTCCGCCACCTGCAAGCCGTGGGAGATGAAACGTATGGAACCCACACTGGCTGCTTAAAATATATGGCAAGCACACGTGGTTTCAAGCTCTAAGCGCGATGTGCAACACCACCGACAAACAGGGTTACAACAGGGAAGGCAAAGATCCACCTGGTGTGCCAGAAATTCTCGCGTTATCCAGTATTACGTAATTCTAACAATAGCACTTGGTCGGAATCTGTGGTTGCCATTAGGTCTGACGCTCTGACCTCCGAAGCTGGAAAGCGCTCCTATCATCCACACCAGCACCACTCGACTGTCGCTGTCGATGCCCCACGGCGATGTCTGGCGCGTTTGCCAAATGGAGAAAGCTCGCATGTGATGTTGCCAAGATCATGTGAATGATAACTCCTTTTTGCTGAGATTTTCCATCCATCTCTCTGTAGCTCAGTTGGTAGAGCGGGGGACTGTAGTCCTGATTCGTATTGATATCCCTAGGTCACTGGTTCGATTCCGGTCGGAGAGATGCGCACTCATAGCTCAGTTGGTTAGAGCACCCGTTTAGTAAGCGGGAGGTCCCGAGTTCGACTCTCGGTGCGTGCATTTACATCACTATGGACTACATTTTGGCACATCCGGATTCGATGACGAGGCCTCGTGTCGCTGTCGTCGTGTGGTGCAGCGAGGGGCTCTCGCGCTGTGCCACGTCCGCCATTGTTTTGTAGTGGGAGGCGCAATTGTCGCTGGCACGTCATCGACAACCAATGTTGTTGTGCCATTTGTACAATTACAAAAGTCGTATTATCTCAGCTGTCTGATGAACTGTCTGATGTGTCACTGTCACACTGCTCCACATGAGTATAAGTCCAGGTGTACTTCTACAAGTCCAGGTGTACTTGTATATGTCCAACTGTACATTATACCCCGTGGTGACATGACTGTCACGAGCAGTGATCGAGCGAGACATCAGGCAGAACAGTCAGACAGGCAAGGCAGGGCGACATGAACATTAAAAATAAAATATTTACCATCGGGTGTAAGATCGCAACTTCCATCTCTAGATTTTAGGGTTTCCGAGGCAAGAGCGAAGAGCGAAAGCTATGTCACTGCAGTTAGGGTTTAGCAGAGCGAACAGTCTACTACAGGCTATCTGGCTATGTGAGCGAAGCTAATGTTTTGTAATTGAAGCTAATTCTACTCGCAGAAGTCGTTCCAATCTTCAGGGGACATCTCAGCCCAGCCAGTCTCCTGCATGGCTTCGCGCGCGTTGGAGTAATTGTAGACGTGGCGGTCGTTTGAAGAAATGTGAGAGATGGTGGGGCCATGGTGATAATGGACGTTGATGACAGCGTTGTTGCCAACGTTCCAATTCTGCATTTGGGGAGCGTTGGGAACCATCATGTTTTCGGGCTGAAAATTCCATTCTGGCGCGGGTGGGGGAAGCGGGGCGACGGGGAAATGGCCGGCGGGATGGGGAATGGGGTAGTGGTGAGGTGCAGGCGGAAGCGGAGGTGGAAAATGGTGAGGAATTGGTTGCGGAAGAATGAATTCAGGGGGACCCTGCTCAGGGGGACCGGCTGGCGGCTGACCGGCATGTTGACGGGGATCGAATTGCGCGCATGCGTACGGCCAGACGTTGGGGGGCAAGTCCTGACCGAAACCGGAGGCGAGCGTTGAGTCTGGACTGTGCCGGAGGATCTCGTAGGCGAGCGTTGAGCGTGGAGTCGGTCGAAGATGAACACAAGCGGAAAGGGGTCGACTAGTCGAAGGTCATCATGCGGTCGAGCACTGATCCTGCATGTAAGCAAAAAGTTAGTCATGCATACACATATCGATGCATACACACTTAACGTCAGTCGCAGAAACATTATGCACAAAGATATTCATAGCAGGCAGGGTCACAGCGGCAGGGTCACAGCAGGAGGTGCACGGGAAGATGCAAACAAGAAATGGGCTTGAAATTGCATCGGAACTCCCCTTTGGGTTAATTTCGAAGTTCGAAGCATCGATCTTAGAAATCCAGCTTTCTAGGCATTGATTGGCAGTATCTTTTTGACGATGACAGACGACTGAAAACTCGAACGATCTTGGAAATCTGTTTTTTAAGTTTCCGATTGGCTAGTATTTTATAATGTGACTCGCGATTGAAAAGACGATCGACTGCGTTGATGACAGACGATCATCGTAGACATCTTCACCGTTCGCTTCGCCGTTCGCTGACGCGACGGTAGAGATCACCGTGCGCTGACGCGCCGGTTACAAAACAGCCTGAGGTAGGATAGACTGTGATGACATGTCATGTCATGACATTGACATTGACATGACATGACATGACATGACAGCGACAACGTACGACAGCGACAGCGACAGCGATGACGATGACGATGACGATGACGATGACGCTTGACGATCGATGACGATGACGATGACGGTCACGACCATCATCATCATCATCATCATCATCATCATGACAATGAATGAAATGACATGACAGTGACCTGAACCAAATTGCAAAACCAAATTGCAAAACCAAATTGCAAAACCAAATTGCAAAAACGAAATGGGAAGCGGTGAATATATAAACCACGGTCGTAATGGGGGAAACGATGTAATACGGTCGTAATGGGGGAAACGCTGGAATATAACGTTAACCGTTTGTATAAATTATAAAAATGTAATAATTGAATTCTGAAATACAGCAGCGAGAGCATTGTGCAAAAGCGACAGCAGGCGTGAAAACTACAAAAGTGACGTGGAACCTACTAAAGTGACGTGGCAAAAAGTGCCATTTGAGCTCTGAGAGCAGGACTGCCCTACGATCAATCGAGTGATGAGTCGAAGACGTGCCAGCGACAAGCTAGTTATAGACGGCACGTCAGACTACATGCTCTGGACTGCGCCTCCGGCACAGTCCAGAGCATGTAGTCTGACGTGCCTTCTATAACTACCTCTTGTCGCTGGCACGTCATCGACAACCAATGGTGTTTTGCCATTTGTACAATTACAAAAGTCGTATTATCTTAGCTGTCTGATGAACTGTCTGATGTGTCACTGTCACACTGCTCCACATGAGTATAAGTCCAGGTGTACTTCTACAAGTCCAGGTGTACTTGTATAAGTCCAACTGTACATTATACCCCGTGGTGACATGACTGTCACGAGCAGTGATCGAGCGAGACATCAGGCAGAACAGTCAGACAGGCAAGGCAGGGCGACATGAACATTAAAAATAAAATATTTACCATCGGGTGTAAGATCGCAACTTCCATCTCTAGATTTTAGCGAAAGCTATGTAACTGCAGTTAGGGTTTAGCAGAGCGAACAGTCTACTACAGGCTATCAGGCTATGTGAGCGAAGCTAATGTTTTGTAATTGAAGCTAATTCTACTCGCAGAAGTCGTTCCCATCTTCAGGGGACATCTCAGCCCAGCCAGTCTCCTGCATGGCTTCGCGCGCGTTGAAGTAATGGACGTGGCGGTCGTTTGAAGAAATGTGAGAGATGGTGGGGCCATGGTGATAATGGACGTTGATGACAGCGTTGTTACCAACGTTCCAATTCTGCATTTGGGGAGCGTTGGGAACCATCATGTTTTCGGGCTGAAAATTCCATTCTGGCGCGGGGGAAGCGGGGCGACGGGGAAATGGCCGGCGGGATGGGGAATGGGGTAGTGGTGAGGTGCAGGCGGAAGCGGAGGTGGAAAATGGTGAGGAATTGGTTGCGGAAGAATGAATTCAGGGGGACCCTGCTCAGGGGGGCCGGCTGGCGGCTGACCGGCATGTTGACGGGGATCGAATTGCGCGCATGCGTACGGCCAGACGTTGGGGGGCAAGTCCTGACCGAAACCGGAGGCGAGCGTTGAGTCTGGACTGTGCCGGAGGATCTCGTAGGCGAGCGTTGAGCGTGGAGTCGGTCGAAGATGAACACAAGCGGAAAGGGGTCGACTAGTCGAAGGTCATCATGCGGTCGAGCACTGATCCTGCATGTAAGCAAAAAGTTAGTCATGCATACACATATCGATGCATACACACTTAACGTCGGTCGCAGAAACATTATGCACAAAGATATTCATAGCAGGCAGGGTCACAGCGGCAGGGTCACATCAGGAGGTGCACGGGAAGATGCAAACAAGAAATGGGCTTGAAATTGCATCGGAACTCCCCTTTGGGTTAATTTCGAAGTTCGAAGCATCGATCTTAGAAATCCAGCTTTCTAGGCATTGATTGGCAGTATCTTTTTGACGATGACAGACGACTGAAAACTCGAACGATCTTGGAAATCTGATTTTTGAGTTTCCGATTGGCTAGTATTTTATAATGTGACTCGCGATTGAAAAGACGATCGACTGCGTTGATGACAGACGATCATCGTAGACATCTTCACCGTTCGCTTCGCCGTTCGCTGACGCGACGGTAGAGATCACCGTGCGCTGACGCGCCGGTTACAAAACAGCCTGAGGTAGGATAGACTGTGATGACATGTCATGACATTGACATGACATGACATGACATGACATGACATGACATGACATGACATGACAGCGACAACGACAGCGACAGCGATGACGATGACGATGACGCTTGACGATCGATGACGATGACGATGACAATGAATGAAATGACAGTGACCTGAACCAAATTGCAAAACCAAATTGCAAAACCAAATTGCAAAACCAAATTGCAAAAACGAAATGGGAAGCGGTGAATATATAAACCACGGTCGTAATGGGGGAAACGATGTAATACGGTCGTAATGGGGGAAACGCTGGAATATAACGTTAACCGTTTGTATAAATTATAAAAATGTAATAATTGAATTCTGAAATACAGCAGCATGAGCATTGTGCAAAAGCGACAGCAGGCGTGAAAACTACAAAAGTGACGTGGAACCTACTAAAGTGACGTGGCAAAAAGTGCCATTTGAGCTCTGAGAGCAGGACTGCCCTACGATCAATCGAGTGATGAGTCGAAGACGTGCCAGCGACAAGCTAGTTATAGAAGGCACGTCAGACTACATGCTCTGGACTGTGCCGGAGGCGCAGTCCAGAGCATGTAGTCTGACGTGCCTTCTATAACTACCTCTTATACTGTCTTGAAAGACTATATACACTGAAAAGTGAGTAAATATCAATCTCTCTGAAGCTCAGTAGTCCTGATTCGCATTGATATCCCTAGGTCACTGGTTCGGTTCCGGTCGGAGAGATGCGCACTCATAGCTCAGTTGGTTAGAGCACCCGTTTAGTAAGCGGGAGGTCCCGAGTTCGATTCTCGGTGCGTGCATTTACATCACTATGGACTACATTTTGGCACATCCGGATTCGATGACGAGGCCTCGTGTCGCTGTCGTCGTGTGGTGCAGCGAGGGGCTCTCGCGCTGTGCCACGTCCGCCATTGTTTTGTAGTGGGAGGCGCAATTATACTGTCTTGAAAGACTATATACACTGAAAAGTGAGTAAATATCAATCTCTCTGAAGCTCAGTAGTCCTGATTCGCATTGATATCCCTAGGTCACTGGTTCGGTTCCGGTCGGAGAGATGCGCACTCATAGCTCAGTTGGTTAGAGCACCCGTTTAGTAAGCGGGAGGTCCCGAGTTCGACTCTCGGTGCGTGCATTTACATCACTATGGACTACATTTTGGCACATCCGGATTCGATGACGAGGCCTCGTGTCGCTGTCGTCGTGTGGTGCAGCGAGGGGCTCTCGCGCTGTGCCACGTCCGCCATTGTTTTGTAGTGGGAGGCGCAATTATACTGTCTTGAAAGACTATATACACTGAAAAGTGAGTAAATATCAATCTCTCTGAAGCTCAGTAGTCCTGATTCGCATTGATATCCCTAGGTCACTGGTTCGGTTCCGGTCGGAGAGATGCGCACTCATAGCTCAGTTGGTTAGAGCACCCGTTTAGTAAGCGGGAGGTCCCGAGTTCGACTCTCGGTGCGTGCATTTACATCACTATGGACTACATTTTGGCACATCCGGATTCGATGACGAGGCCTCGTGTCGCTGTCGTCGTGTGGTGCAGCGAGGGGCTCTCGCGCTGTGCCACGTCCGCCATTGTTTTGTAGTGGGAGGCGCAATTATACTGTCTTGAAAGACTATATACACTGAAAAGTGAGTAAATATCAATCTCTCTGAAGCTCAGTAGTCTTGATTCGCATTGATATCCCTAGGTCACTGGTTCGGTTCCGGTCGGAGAGATGCGCACTCATAGCTCAGTTGGTTAGAGCACCCGTTTAGTAAGCGGGAGGTCCCGAGTTCGACTCTCGGTGCGTGCAGCTTTCAGCAGCCCCAACGCAACAGTCCCAAACGCCTCAACGCAACATTTTCAGTAGCCCTAACGCAACATTCCCAAAAGCCCCAACGCAACACTTTCAGCAACCCCCCCGCCACACAACAACAAAAGCCCCAACTCCACATTTTCAGCAGCCCCATTGCAACAGTCCCAAACACCCCAACTCCACAGTTTCACCATCCCTAAACGCAACAGTCCCCTAACACCCCAACTCCACAGTTTCACCATCCCTGACGCCCCATTCCCAAAAGCCCCAACTCTACATTCTCAG
>LGRX02001738.1:0-39362 GCA_001247695.2 Cymbomonas tetramitiformis | reverse complement strand
GACATCGACGCCTCTCTGAGGTTGATCGACGGGGTGCGGAACACGCCGACGGCAGCTACGCCTTCAGTTCCTACCCCCAACCCTGCATCGAACGAAGACGCGGACGTGGCCGTCAGACGTTACTTGCAGGAGCAATCCAAGTTGGCAGACGAGATCTACAAAGCGCGTCTCCATCGGGCTTGGGCCAAGAGTATCCGTGAGGATATTCTTGGTGACAAGAAACATCATTTCCGCGGTACGGACGACGCTGGCCTTCTGTCCGACCTGGTGGTGCAGCTGCGTACGGAGTTTCAGTCGGCCGGACTGGAACTGTGTGCCTTTGACCTCGACGACCCTCTGGCTCCGGTGGTCAACAAGGTGAATGGCCTCTTGTACGACGTTCTGGCTCTCGTGGTGGAGAAGCACAGCAACGCCTACGTCTGGCTCACTGGTACGGATTCTTCGGCTGACCGAGATGGACGGCGTGCTCTTGTCGACATCATCAAGGGCTCTGTACCAGTGGCGCTGCGGGAATCGCAGCAGGAGGAGCATGCGGCTTTACGTTATCCCGCAGACGTTGACCCGCAGCCGATTTTGGCTAAGGAGCAGCGTTTGGTGCGGGATAGCAGGACTTCAGACTGGACTCCGACCGAGGCAACACGAAAATTGTCTCTCTACACCCGCCTCGACCCCGTGTTTTACGCGGCGGTGAAGGTCCGCTATCCCATGGCTGCCGACCTGTCCCACGTGTCCCTTGCTTCTCTTCGCTCCTTGGTGGTCGAGATTTATCAGTCTTGGGCGCAGACGGACGGGGGGAAGGCAGCTTCTGGTGCGGGCGAGGTCTCCGCACACCTCTCCAGCAGTGAGTACGATGCGCTGCTCCAGAAGATCACGGAGCTGACGGAGCTCGTACAGCGGCAGCGGGGTGAGACCGCTCCGGTTGTGCGTCATCAACGGGAGCGGGTGCAGCAGCGGCAGCAGCAGCAGCGGGGGCAGCAGCCGCGAGGATTCCGTGTGGGGACCCACAAGGCCCCACCGGTGGGATTCGACCGTGACGATCAGCGGGCAAGGCCGTTCTGCGGTAGGTGCAAGAAGGCGGGGAAAGGTGAGGCGTATCACTTCTACCGCGACTGCCCGTTGGGCGGGCGCCAACACCCGCCCACCTCTGCCGCGGCATTTTGCGTTCCCATCGACGAGGAGGACGCAGAGGGGGTGCACGCACTCGCCATGTGTGCGTTGTTCCAGCAGGCGGCGGATGACGGAGCGGAGTCCTTCGCGCGTGCGGCGGCCGCGTACGGGCCGCCCGCGGTGCTTTGTGCGGGAGCGGTGGGCGGCATTGACGTGTCCGCCTACGGCTTCGCCGTGGAGCAGCAGCCGGATTCCGAGGGGGACGACATTCTCCGCAGGCTCGACGATCTTGCCGCGGAGGTTCACTCCGCGGCCAACCCACAGGTGCATTACACTCACGCGTCTTTCCCGCCTCCTGCCGGTGACGGCAAGGGGGCTTCGGCTCTGGTGTGCGTACCCGCCGCAGCGGTGGCCACACCGGAGGAGCAGGTTCCGGCAGGTGGTGCGGCGGCATCGGCATCCGCCGTGCCGGCCCCTGCTATGCCTGTCTCGCAGGGAGGAGATGTAAGGCCCGCGCCACTTCAATCGGCGCGGGTGACCACCACAGCGGACGCGGACGGTGAGTTCGCTGGGTTCGTTCAGACCGTGAACCACGCCGCCATCGGACAGGTTGATCTCACGGGGTACGACACGGACGACTACGAGGACCTCGCTGACGGCAGCTTCGTCGTGAAGCCGCGGGCCTCGGCCATCTCGGCAAATCACTCGTCAACGCCCGCGGCCCAGGCACCTCACTCTGGTGGTGCTCTGGAGGATTGGCGTGAGGGTGCTCCCCGCAGCTACGGCTGTGGAAAGCCTCCGTGGGGCTTCCCCGCCCACGCGGGCTTGTGGGGGATGCCCTTCCTTCTCTCTTTCATTCTCTTGATCTCTGTCATGGGAGTAGGAGCAGCCACCTACACGGTGGCCAACGACGTCGACCCTGTGCAGGTATCGGGTCGGGCTGCGCTGCAGCCTGTGCTGTGCAGGAGCGAGGGGTCACCGCTTGACACGGTGCCATGTGCCATCCCGCCTCGTCGCCACCGGCGAGTGCAGCGGCGGCAGGGCCTCTACATGGCTCCGGTGCCGTGGAATCCCGGACCGCCGCCACCTGGCATCTTATTTGAGGGCGGTCCTCCGTTGTCGCCGGCATCGTCTTCGGATGACGAGGCGCCACCTTCGGGCAGCACTTGGCAGCACCCTGGTGCGGTGCAGCCTCCCGTGATCGACGAATCGACAACACCGACTCCGTCAAATTCTCTGGCGAATGATTTCTCGGTGACCGACACCTTGCACTTTGGCAGCCCTGTGTTACTCCGCCGTGCTACGGCGGACTACTACAGTGCTCGTTGTGGTGGCGGTGCTCCTCTGGCCATTGACCCCGAGTAGTTATATTTCTGGTTCTGGCAGTACACCACTTTCATGGTGGTGTGCTGAGATGTACTTTGACCTCAACACGGTCTTCAATCTGGTTTATGCTTTTGCTTTGACAACTTTGAACTCTTCAATCTGGCTTGCTGACACAGTGCCTTTCAGTAGTTTGGCAGGTCCTATATGCCTGTATGTTTCTGCACTTGTGCCGGCTAGAGGGTTTCAATTTGTGTATCAGAATTGCACAGTTGAATTAGCAGTTAGGTTTGTCACCCTAGCTCCTGCCCTAACTTATCTTAACATTCTGACTCTCCTAGACAGTCACCACCCACAGTGCTGGGGTGGTGTGCTGGAATCTGTATAGGCAGCCCTGACTGGGAGTCCCGGTGCAGGCCCCTATGACAGACCCCTAGGACCAACACTGGACCGCTGACTGATCTATAGGTTCGTGCTGTGACACGCGCTGTGTCACAGGTAGGCTAGTATCCGAGACCGTTGCGAGACCGTTCCGGGTATATCTAGCTTAGGGTTTATTATCTTATCAGAGTTTATCCACACAGTTCGGGACCCTCTGATATCTAGTGAACTAGGATATTCCGGTAAATGTTAGTGACGTGGACGTGGAAGGGACACGTGCCTAAGATCACTGTCGCATTATTCAAGGATACAAAAGTCGTTCAAATACTGGGATGCCGAGTCGTGAACAAAGGCAGTTGCACGGTGACCGTGCCCCAGGGCCTGTTGCCGGACTCGGACTATAGAGTCGAAGTAAAGTCGAACGCTACAACGTTTTCTGATGTCAAGAGCAGCTCCGCTCCGTTCTGTATCGACTTTGGCAGTGTACGGCCCAGCATCACGACTACCCACCCAGCTGAAGGCGACCGGCTGCAAGGAGGTGCTTCTATGCGAGTGGAGTGGACGTACGAGGGACACGTGCCCACAGTCTCGGTTAACTTACTCAAGGACAGCCGCATTCCAGCCTTAGAGTGTCTGAAACGTTCCGTCGTGAACACAGGCAGTTGCACGGTGACGGTGCCCCGGGGCCTGCTGCCGGACTCGGACTATAGAGTCGAAGTACACTCGGGAGAGTGTCGTGATGTCAAGAGCAGCTCCGCTCCCTTGTGTATTGACTTTGGCAGTGTACGGCCTAGCATCACGACTACCCACCCAGCTGGAGGCGACCGGCTGCAAGGAGGTGCTTCTATGCGAGTGGAGTGGACGTACGAGGGACACGTGCCCACAGTCTCGGTTAACTTACTCAAGGACAGTCGCATTCTAGCCTTAGAGTGTCTGAAACGTTCCGTCGTGAACACAGGCAGTTGCACGGTGACGGTGCCCCGGGGCCTGCTGCCGGACTCGGACTATAGAGTCGAAGTACACTCGGGAGAGTGTCGTGATGTCAAGAGCAGCTCCGCTCCCTTGTGTATTGACTTTGGCAGTGTACGGCCTAGCATCACGACTACCCACCCAGCTGGAGGCGACCGGCTGCAAGGAGGTGCTTCTATGCGAGTGGAGTGGACGTACGAGGGACACGTGCCCACAGTCTCGGTTAATTTACTCAAGGACAGTCGCATTCTAGCCTTAGAGTGTCTGAAACGTTCCGTCGTGAACACAGGCAGTTGCACGGTGACGGTGCCCCGGGGCCTGCTGCCGGACTCGGACTACAGAATCGAAGTAAAATCCAAAGCTACGCGTGAAATCAGTGGGCGGTCCGCGCCCTTTGGCATTGATATCGACCTTACGAGGTCCGCACCGACTCGCCAGCAGTCCAGCTCGGGTGCGCGTAGTGAGAGCGTCGCAGTATCGCGCGCGTGTGCGATATGTAATAGTGAGGAGCGTCTTGGCAACTCCACTGACTTCCCAGTTGTCACAACCGCTTGCAAGCATGAAGCAAGCGTGGCATGCAAGGATTGTTTGAGCGAGCACATCAAACATGCTATCAAGAACACCGGGAACCTCGAAGTGCAGTGCCCTTTGTGCATGGTCTCAGACCCAGGCTGCACGACCTTCTTGGAGTACGAGGACATCAAAAGGCTTGCAACTAAGACTGTGTTCGCTCGATACGATGACTTACTTCGCCAAAGATGCCTCAATCAGGACGCGAGCTTCCAGTTTTGTAAGAACCCTTCGTGTACATCTGGCCAGTTCCACCAAACACAAGCCTCGGAACCAATTGTGACTTGCGTGTCTTGCGGAGCAAAGAGCTGTTTTGTCCACGACGCAGTGTGGCACGAGGGGCTCACGTGTGAGGAATATGACGAGGAGCAAAGGAAAAAGAGCCATGCAGCAGATGATCAAAAGAGCTGCGAGTTGGTGAAGGAGATAACAAAGCCTTGCCCGAAGTGCAATGCGCCCATTATTAAGAAGTCCGGATGCGATCATATGACATGCACCCGATGCAAATTTGAGTTTTGTTATGATTGCTTGGCACCTCATAAGGAATACATCCGTCATGGGAATCATCGTCACAAACAAAGCAGTCGTCATTGGCGATCACCTGGTGGTACGGGTACCTAGGGGAGGCATCGCTACCCACCTGGAGCAACATATCTTAATCTCTCCTGACCGCAAGCAAGACAGAATATGCAATCTACGATGCTTGCAAAACAGACTTGTAGAGATACTCGAAACTTTGTATAAACTACAGCAACGATCTTGGTGAGTGTAAATGTAAACCTATATTACTCGTTCTTGCTTGTTGAGAAATGTGGCACGCAGTATCATGAAGATGGGTGCACAAATTTAGCCCATGCAGTATGTATTCATTGCCTCTATTTTTCTTAGGTTGCACCACAAGACTTTCGCAAAATTGTGGATCTTGCAAAGAAGGCACTGTGGTATGCGATCAGTGCCTTCCGAAAGTCATCACAAATGTGCCCCCCCGCATGAAAAATACACTAATATGCAACAGCTTGTCCTCGTCAACAACCTGGTGTAATAGGATGCAATTCATGCATTCATCCATATCAATGAGTCAGCCCATGCTAAAGTTTCCTGCGATAAGACTCTGGAAAGAGTTTTGTGTAGATTATGGTGGAAGTATATGCTGCAGATGATGTAGGTCAATGGGTGTCCTCCTGTACGGTGTGTCAGGCTGTAAGACGTAGGAACATACCCGTGTACATGGTAACGTCTGATTCGTTACCATGCTTACATTATTGGTTTTAAACGGACAAATCCGATACGGCGCTCAAATCGACGTGCCCCCCTCCCCAAAAGCAAACTCAAAGAATTCGGACGACCGCATCTGGATATCTGTTCGAAAGCAAACCAACGTGGCATGTCGGGCGATAGCAGGGCACGCAAGTCCACCTAGCAATATCATCCTGGTGCGGATGCTGACGGTCTGTACAAACACGCAGCTTAAAGTGCATATGCTACATTGCCGTATATGATATCATTAGTCTTTAAACATTTACGCTGACAACTCGGACAAAGTCCTGAGGGTGCAAGTATATTTTTCCCCGATTGTTTCGGCATTAAATCATACATATGCACAAGATCATATAAGTATGATGCGAACAGCCGAGAATACCATCAGACAATCGGGCTTCATAATACCATACGGTGTGCTCATCACATATCGTGTTGCAATACACTGTTCACACGCACACACAATGGCGCCCCTGTGCCGCCAGCCCCAGGGAAGATTACAGACACTTATGGAAAACTTGGATAAAGTAGCGATGCTTCCAACTCGTGCTAAAGCAGAAGTGCTTTACCGACTGGACTGTTTTCCAAGCCTTGTTCCGCACCTGCCCAGTCCCTTCGCCGCGATGCCATCATGTGATACAAGAATGACCGGACCTCGTCAGCCGCCATGTTTTCCAGAACACATGCTTTCAACTCGGCGGCCAGTGGCAAGTCCATCCACACATCACAATTAAAGAAGCGGAGCGCAGCGATCTCTGCCATTGTCGGCGGACCGGCGCCGCCACGATCCCCAGCAAGGCATGTTCCTGTCACCACGTCCCACAGTGATAAACTGTTTGAGGGAAGAACAGTCCTGCCTTCATCGCGATGTATCAACCAGCGTAGGGTCTCTGCCTCACGCAGAATAAGAGCGGCGACGCGTCGACCGTCACCGCTGCGTGGTGTCCAGACCATCACAATTCGAATATTCTTAAGCCGCACCAGTGCCGATGAAGGCTTACGTGGCTCACTTGGCTGCCCATCTCCCTCTGCCTCCCTTCCTCCGAGGGACGGGGGAGTGTGGTTGCGCGAGATGGCCAGCGACATTGGAAATGGTGGTGGCTTCCCATCAAAATGTGGTGGCTTGAACCCGTGCAGCCTCCAAAACGGGCCGCTTTCCACATCAGCTTCGAGCGCATCAAGGGTCCACGGTTCGACTGGATGACTATCAATTGCCCAGTGCTGCGATTGAGGCTTTACGACAATCTCGAAATTCTCTACTTCTACCTCCTTCTCTACCTCCACCTCCGCGTCCATCTCCTGGGAGGTGTTCCCGGTGTCATGGCTGGATGCGGGGGAGGGCGCTGCGGGGGCCCGGCTGGTAAGGTAAGGCGTCACGTGCTCAGGCGTTACTCCACTGCCACGCAGCAGCGCTGCAAATGCTGGGCGCCGCTCCTCCGTTCTGCCCTGGATCATCTTGAGGCGGGAAGCTTGTAGGCGCTCGGAGAGGACCTCGTTACGTGTGAGCCATGCCAACACATCCGCCGCTTGATTGTCAGTCTGCGCCACTCTCTCCACCAGTCGGGCGACCTCGTCGACGACCACTGTGTGGATTACCTGCGACGAAGAGAGAGAAACCATCGGCCACTCTCGGAAGTTGCGAAAGCGCCAGTGCCAACTAAGCAGGTACACATGCGCCAGGCAATTCCTTGGGTACGCTCCTTAGACACTTCGGAGCAAAACAAAGACGGGTCAGATGCTTTGCCTCAGACTGCACCGCCGTTACCCATGCATCGCATTGAGGGATTAGTATGGTCCGTGTTTGCCTCCGTTCAGGCTATAGCAGCTTTTGAGACTCATCGGGCGATGTGCTGCTTGGATGCGGAGACGAAACGTTGCAGATGACATTGCCAACTGAAAGGATATGTGCGCGATCGGATAGGTCTCGAGCTCTCCACAAGGTTGCATCGAGACCGCACGTTACGATGCGGGAGGCGGATACGCGTCTGGTCCGATGCACAGAATTAGTTGAGCGCGCCGCAGTCTCAGTCTCGAAGTCAACGTCACCCTGCTCGTCATGGTTCAGACTGAGAATATCATACGCAGTGGTATATCCTGCTTCTATTGTTTGCATCCTCTGCTCTCATGCAATCGCAAAGTGACAGCACTCGGGAGCAGAAGTCGGACTGACCTGTCCGACCCCGATCCCTCGCATCCGCCAGCACGCTTGGGTGTAATCTCTGAGCCGCATATCTTTACCGATGAGCACTGCCGCCCGGCCTGTCAGTGGCTGCGGGATGTCCATTCCAACAGTGTGGAGCTGATCGAAGAAAGTGAAGCGCAGGTGGGGGGCGACCCCAGCTTCCTCCAGCGGCACCACGCGCCCGTCCACCAGCAGGATCAGGCGCCGATCGCCCTCCCCGAGGAACACCACCCCGTGAAGCCTGCTCCCTGCAACCCTCGCGTCGAGCAGCGCCTGCGCCACTTCCTGATTGGACAACCCCACGATGAGAGCCCCTGGGTCGATCAGCGCACAGAAGGGCGGGTCGTGGGCGGCAATGCGCCGCAAGAGGCTGAGCGGATCCCACCCTCCGGTCACGCGCTCGAGGATGACGTGCTCCCTGGACGACAAGGTGTCCAGCATGCGCCCGTCCGTCATCTCCTCGTAGTGGCACCCTCCCATCGCTTTTGGCAGCAGGTTGTTCGGAGTCCCAGTGTACGCCAGGCGCACGCCGAACACCGCGGAGTCCCCGAGCTCCTCCCCGCTGGCCCCCAGCCGGCTCTCGTGAGCGCGCAGACAGCCCGGCAGCACGCACCGCGCGAGATAATGCTGCTGCGCGGGGCCGTGGTTGCGCAATGTGCGATGTATCGCTTCCGCCTGCCACGCGTCGCCGAGGTCCAACACCTGCAGGGGGATGCGCACCTTCTCCGTACGCGCGCTACAGGCGTCCGTGAGCCAGCGGTGGAAGAGTGCCACGGAGGGCCGCTGCTGCGCGGCTCCCCCTTCCAATAGCAGCGCACTCTTCAGCTGGCACACCAGCGAGACCGTATCAGTCTCCCGGAGGCCGTCGTGACGGTAGGCGAGAGCGGTCAGCAGAATGAGGACGTCCGGATGCGCGAACTCGGCTGCGGGTGACGGCGAGTCCTTGCCGGTGAAGGGCACCGCTGTGAGGAGTCTGCGCTTCGGGCCGTCCGGGCTGGGGCGGTCGCGCTGCTGCAGGAGGCCGTAGTCTACCCTGTACACCTTGGAGAGGGCGTGGGGAAGAAGGGAGTGGATGAGCGCATGGACGATGGTCATGAGACCTGCAGCGCGAGTCGACACTGTCCCGAAGTCGATGGCCAACTCTCCGGCGAGGTAGCCTACTGCGTCAGCGTCCCTGGGCAGCGCTGAGGTGGCGGTTTCTGGCTCGACGAGGAGCTGGCAGTTGCGAATGGCGAACCATTGCGCCTTGCCGCGGAGTCGGAGGCGGAAGTGTGTTGCGCGGAAGGTGGAGGGGATGGTCAGCCGTATGATCATCGTTTGGTCGGCCCAGACCTGCCCACCATGGCTAACGAAAGGCCACGTGGCGCCCCCGTCGCCAGAGAGCTCCACCTCGGTTTCGTCGGGCACCATCGACTTCCCGCTGTTCAGGACGAAGCTGGAGGTCCGCTTGAAATCGATCTCCACCGCTTTCACCACCGCCGGCGGGCTCACCTCGCCTCCCCACCACGCCTCCGAGGGCCATTCCGCGGAACACCAGAACTCTATCCCGCGGGGCCCTTCGCCGCGCCCCTCGTCCCCGCGCCCAGGCGCCCGGCCCGCTCCGCTCTCCGCCGGATGGTCGTCGTTCAGACAGCTGCTCGCAGTGCAGCAAACCGGCTCGCGTGGCACGAGCCCCGTTTCCTCACGCTGCATCTCCGTCTTCAGCCACTCCCACATCCACGCCGCCAGCGCAGGCACTAGGCGCGCGTACCCTCCACGGTCTACCAGCAGCAGGTGCGGCACCATCAGCATTTCCCGCGCGGCCACGGTCGCCTCGATCCCCCGTGTCACCGCGGCGCACTCTCCGTCGAGCACCGCCCCGAGCAGGCGGAACGTCGCGCGCACCCGCGCCTCCGCGTACGGCAGCGGAACAATCTGACCGACCGGGAAGTTGAGTTCCGACTTGAGGGGGTGGAACAGCACGTCCGCCTCGTCCATGATCAGCAAGCCCTGCTTCAGCAAAACGAGACACCGACGCAGCTCTCGACACACCGCCGCGGCCCGACCCGCGGCTGGGTTCGCCATCTCTGCAGCCGCATCCTCCACCTCTACGTCCGGCAGCCCCCCGCTGACTATCCCTTGCTGCTCGATGTAGTGCAGGACCAGGGACTTGAGCGCCTGCGGGGTGGTGAGCACCGGCGACTGCCTCACGCGGGCGCGCTCGAGGAGGACCCGCAGCGCCCGCGCCCGCGCCTCCGCGTCCACGCCGGACGGGCAGGAGCGCGTGAAGTCCACCACGAAGGTGCGCTTGCGGAGCCTGGCGAGCACTGACAGGCAGCCTCGTGCCATGGACACCAGGGCGGCGGGGAGGGTGACGGTGACCAAGCATCGCGAGGCAACCATGAAGACCAGCAGCGGAGTGATCACCGTGGTCTTCCCGGCTCCCATGATCATCTGATGGATCTGACTCTCCCCGCGCTGTATCCGACGCTCCACTTCACGCAGCAGCGCCACCTGTGCAACCCAACCCCGACTTCAGTGCAGCAGGCTCCAACGGCCGCCCTCCACCCTCCCAGCACCACTAAACATCAGTTGAGGCTCTCCAACCGCGAGTGATGAGGAGCACGCCTGGGAGTGATGTTGGGCTTTGACGAGCTCCGGCAACGGCACGACAGTGCTCCGGTGCCTCATGAGGGAGTCACGACAAAGAGGCCAGGTGATGCCGACTACTCCTCACTGCTGCGAGTCGCGTCGGAGGAAGAAACAAGCTGCTGCTGCTTGTGTCGCGTCAGAAGATGCGGCCTCGCTCCAGGCTTGAGCTAGCAGCTCCGCGGATGCCAATGAGGGGAGGCGTGTGAACAACAGCTGGCAGTGTGCTGTATCATGTTTCGAGGCGCGTTATTCATAACAGGGCACGCTGAGAATGCGAAAGTGATTGAGAGACAGAGTGACCAGGCTCGTGGGAACAGTCACGCCAACGCTGCGATTGGGTGGTCCCGGAAAATCTCCATCTCAAAAGAAGTGATGCTGGGAAGACTCGCGCGTGACAGTGGCGGCCGCGCGGGTGTCGCTGCGCACCTGCGGTTTGCGCAGCAGCATGCCCGCGCCGTGCTCAAAGATGAGCATCCGCGGGTCATAAACAATCCCGCCAGCCACGTGGAGCGCGTGGAACCTCCGAGAGCGCAGCACCTCCGACAGCTGGCCGGCCGCCTGCCGCGCCTCGAAGCCGTCAAGCACCAGTGCGCCGCGCAGCATTGCCTGGAGCCCCAGCGCCTGGGACAGCGCGCCGCCAACCTGCCGGCGGCGGCTCTGAAGCATGAGGATATGCGCCGCCAGGTCCAAGGCTGCCGCAGCATCCACCCGCGGAAAGGCGGCGAGCAGATCAGCCTCCCCGCACGAAGATGCGAGCGCGAGGACGGCGCACTCCAGATCCAGCTCGGGGGCAATCCCTGCGGCCAGCCCCAGCCCGCAGAAGGCTCACGCAACGCGTCTGTGGTATTCCATTCTCAGTCTCAGTTAAATTGGAGCTTGCAAAAATTTAGAGGTTTCTGTGCAGTAGATTGAGCAGTAGTTCCCTGGACCGTCAGATCAAGAGGGCATAGTGTTTTGAGGATCTTACGGGGCCACACATCGAATTTAGAGGCTGCATCAGTCGGAAGGCTGTAGATCTGTTTGCACGGGCCGGTAAAAACACTTCACAGGATTGTTGGTTAAACTGGAGCTTGCGGATTTTCAGAGGCTGCTGTGCAGTAGATTGGTTTGCCTTTCCCTGGACCGTCAGATCGAGGTGGCACAGCGTTTTGAGGATCTTACAGTTTACACATTGTATTTAGAGATTCAAACATTAGTGTGAGAAGCTGTGTATCCACTACCCTAGAGGAAGCCTAGAAGAGGCCTTCCGAGAGAGACTTGCTCTGACATGCGTTGGAAAGGACATACGAAGAAAGCTAATTATAATGGCAGTGTACCTTTTGGCACATCGATTGTTTGCGTAAGAGAAATGCATGTGACCAAATACCAAACGGCGATGGGGCGCGTGAATGCGGGCCCGGTCCGAGGGCTCCCCGTTGTCTTTCAGAGCAGCACAGATCCAGCGCAATGACGACGGAAAGTCAGCCTCGCAGGGCCACTGAAGGGCGGTCGAGAGCGCCTCGCACCTGCGTGGACTGCCAGGCGCAGCGCGAGGTGCTCGGAGGGGTTCCCGGAGTATTGTGCACGAGCGATCTCCGCCAAGCGATTCAGCGCCTCTTCGAGCGCCGTGGCATCTGCGTCTTTCAACGTCTCCAGCATCAGAATGGTCGCATCCAAGTGCGCCGCCGCCGCTTCGGTGTCGCCCGTTGTCAGGTCCCCGAACACAGCTGGCACATCCGGTGACTGATGCCGGCTGCGGTACGCGCGCACCGACTGCGTCAGCCGCTGGAGCTTGTCGGAGGCGGCGGCTGTTGCCATCTCAGGGTCGCTGCGGTCCACAGAGAATGGCAGCCTGGAGCTTGCTGCCCTGCCCGGAGCCTCCGGTGTGTCGAGGTCAGCGGCGAGAGCGCCGTGCATCCACTGCCGCCACACCGGGGCCAGGGGGTGCACGCCGAGGGCCTCCGCCCCCTCACACAGACGCTCCGAGCACAACGAGTCGGTGGGGGCAAACCTGCGTCACACACAGACACACCGCTGCGTCACACACACCGCTGCGTCATACACATCGCTGCGTCGCATTATTCACCATCTCCCGGTTAACCATACTCAACATAGATGCATGTTGTGAGATCACATCCAATGAATGGCATTCTCCCGATGACGACGATGCTCGCGATGACGGCGATGCTCGCGGTGACGATCATGCTCCCGTGGTATGCCGTGTCTGCGCCAACGGCAACGGCGCGGCCTCATGGACGCGGCAGGTGCCAAGGTGCAAGGCAAAATATTGCTCGTCTCCTCATACATGGAGGTGGTGGCTAAGCAGCGAGTGTGGGTGAGGAAATTGCCCGTGGTACCTGCGCGACGCCAGTGTGGCGGCCCCGTAGCCACCGTTGCTCACCCCTCCCCACAGCAGCCGAGGCTCTGCTGGCGCAAAGCGGCGCGCCCAGGCGGCCGAGCTCGCCGCATCGTACGCCGCAAGGAGGAGCACGCACAGCCAGTTGTACATGTTCCCCTTGTGCCGGTCGATGCCGGAACGCCGGGGGTCGACTCCCCCCAGCACCTGCGCGGTTGGCGGGTACGGCGGCTGGGGCAGCGCAGAGAGAGCTCTGAGCGCCAGGAACCATTGCTTCGGCCACATCGTCCAGGAGCTCTTACTCGACTCCCGCACCATCGCCGCGTCTTGCTCAAGCTCCTTGCCAAATATGTTCAGTACCACGCCGGGCGTCTCTTTCTTCGGAGGCCCCTGGAGGGGCTGGGCGATGAGATAGATCCACCGCGCCGCCAGGTCAGCGAATGCCACGCCGGATCTCGAGGTGGCCAGGCCCGCCAGGCCCACCGGCAGCTCCCCGCTCTGTGCCGCAAGTGCCGAGAGGAACCCCGCGTGCATCGCCGCATCGGGCCTGGCGCCAGCGATCACGTCTATCAACGCACCGAGGTCCCCTCCCCCCAGCGCTGACTGGACCACCGGGCCCTGCAGCCTCATTTGCCAGCACATCTCAGACTTCTCCTGGAGCTGCGTCCCCAGCAGGCCCCGCAGGCAGTCATGCAGGTCATCCGCCAGGTGGAGCCCCAAGCGCTGCCACCCGCCGCCCGCGCTCCAGGGCACCGGGGGTGCCAGGGCGGCGTCTGGGACTCCCCGCAGCGCCTGCACGCGCGTGCGAACCAGGTGCATTTCGCGCCCGACCGGCTTCGGTGGCTCCCCATCTCCCAGCACCGGGGCGCGGCGGTGCACGCCATACCCGCCGCGACCCACCGCCATGGCCATGACACCCTTCAGCGCGTTGCGCTCCGTGTCCGGGTCAAGCAGACAGCTGGGCGGCACGTGGCGGTGACCTTGCAGGTAGCGCCAAGCGTCATCCAGGAAGTCCCAGTTCGGCTTGGTGCCGTTCTGCAGCAGCGCCTCGTACAACGCCAGACGGCAGGCCGCAGAGGCTGGGTGGGTATCGACGACGGTGGTGCCAACCAGGGAGGCGCACCAGGCCTCTTCTACGGTGTACGGCACGGTGGTTGCGCACAGGTGCACCAGGGCGCTGGCCTGCGGAGACGCCCCATCAATGCCCGAGCTTCACGCGGACCGCACTGCCAGGGGCGGCCCTCGGAGCGCAGGTCGCCACGATGGCGCACCGCTGGAGAGGCGCGCGGCTTTGCGAGTCGCCACGATGGCGCACAGCTGGAGAGGCGCGCGGCTTTGCGCGTGCCGTGCGCGCACACATGAGTCATCAGCCACCGCAGGCACAACACTTGGCATGATGCTTTGGCGTTGGAGACCATCTCGAGACTTTCTAGAGGCAGCCATTTCAGACTTTCTAGAGGCAGCCATTTCAGACTTTCTCACCATGCTGTCATGTGATGCTATCCTTTGATGCTGTCATGTGGTGCTGTCATAGCATGACGGCTGCGAGTGCCGCCTGCAACGCGCTGGTACCAGGCGCCACCTTGAAGGTTTGATGGCCCTTCACAAAAAGCTCCATACAATCTGACGCGTCATGAGGAGGAAGGGGAGAAGGGGAGGAAGGAGAAGGGGAACGGGTGGGGGCGGGGGGGGCAGGCCGCTGCCGATCACCTCGGCGTGGCGGCCCTCGTGCAGCCGGAGCGTGAAGAGGTATAGCGCAGCGGCCACGGAAGGTGGAACCACGTCAGCATCCTGCACCGGGTACAAGTAAAAGGGGCGCGCGACCGCGCCCGCTCGCGCTGCTCCTCCGTCATCGTGATCAACGCATCGGGTGGCTGGGTGGTGCCCACGCGGGCAAGGGCGGACGTTCGGCACCAGGAGGACCCATCGGTCTCTGCCATCCGTCAGTGACAGACCCCAAGGCACGGGAATCCGGCGCATGGCGCCGAATGGCGGCGTGGAGCTGGCAGTCCCGGCGAGGTACAGAGCCGGGTCATCCTTCAGGTACAGCCGCGACGAGATCTGCCCGGAGGCAGTCGACCGCGGGCGCAGCTCCGTGTGCAGGCGAGGCATCTCGACGAGCACGGGGCTCCAGCTGTCCCCAGAGGGACCACGCTGGCCCCAAACCAACACCTGCATCGACACGCTCCCCTCACCCCGCCCGAGTGGCCTCCCGGCTCCGGAGTGTGGCCCTGAGTCGACTCACGGAGCCTTCCGACACCGCTGAAGCGCCGGCCTGCCAGCTGGATCCCGGTCTCCCCGAGCAGGGGAGACCTGGCTCCCTTGACTCCCAAACTGCACTCTTTACTGGCGGCAAGCTTCGAGCAAGGCTCGCTGATGTGCTTGCCGGCTGCAAGCCGCCCGTGCTGACGTGGCGCACTGTGAGAGCGGCAATCTGCAGCGATGGGGCCGTGCATCCGCCCAGCTTGATCCTATTGTACCGACGATGAATCGCTAAAGCGAAGAATTATTGGAGCACCCAGGCATGCGCCTCAGGTGCGAGGCGCGAGCGCGCACGCGACACGGGCCAACACGCGAGCTCGAAGCTCAAATGTTTTCACCAAAGCTCTCCGGCAAGACATCAAGGACGCTAATGCTAAATGGTTGGCATTGTCCATCGACGTTTTGCGCCGGTCGGGGGGCAATTTTCCCCACCTGCGCCAACGACTCCGCCCGCGTGAGCACTGCTGCGAGCTGCCCCAGCGGCGTGCCCTCCGAAGCCGCTGCCATGTCCAGTAAGCGCGACGGGACGCCATCGATGCTCCTCGTCACCTCCGAGGTGCGCAGGTCGACGTGGACCCACTGTTCGGAGGCGCCCCCTTCCGCCCGGCGCGGCTCCCCGAGCAGCGCGTCAGCGAGGTGCGGGCGCCAGAAGCGGTGAGACTCGAGGAGCGCTGCGGGAAGAACGCCCCGCAGCTTCCAGGACGGGACGAAGTGGTCCCATGCCGCCGCGTCGCCGCTGCCACGTGAACGAAACGCCGTCAAGCCCCAGTCTTCACCCGGCCCACTGGTGGGGACGGTGCAGCTCCTACCGAGGGCGCACGGCGGCTCGAAGCGCGCCCCCACGGGGAAGCGCTCATGCCGCGCTGCACCATCAGCGAGAGGCAGCGGCAGGCCTGCTGTGCACCAGCGGTCATGTGAGGTGAATACCACCACCTCGTGCGCCTCCCCAAACCACGGCACGAGGCGGCTGGCATGCCACGTCATCTCGGAGGAGAAGCGCACGAGGAGCCAGCCAGCAGGATCCCTCACCAGGAACCGCCGGCTGGGCAGAGCCGCCGGCGCCCACCACGTTTGCGCCGGCGCCGCCACGTGCCTCGCCAGCTGCTCAGCAATCACGCCCACCGCTGCGGATCGGCGCCACACCTCCCCGTTGTAGTCCACAGTGCCGTCCTCTCCCTCCTGCGGACCCTCGCCGGCGTCCACTTCGCGCCTCGTCTCGTCGTGGATCTGCAGCACGTACGTGGCGCCACCGTAGCGCACTTTCACCACGGGCTCCGGCTTCCGCGCAACGCCCACCGGTGCCCCCCCTGCGTGGAGCACTGTGCACTCAGTGGGCTGTGGCTTATGAGACCCCCCCTGTGGGAATAGCTCGGCGAATGTGGAGTGCCCCGAGACGCGCTGGGGGATGACGCTGTACACCTTCCCATGCTCCGCCACCACGCTCGCCAGCGGTGCCACCCGCACCCCCTCCAGGCTCCACTCCGCCGCGCCGCAGGCCGCCCAGGCACCGTGCAGGTCCGGGCAGGCGCCTGCGGGCCCGCCGCCACCCGGCTCAGCCCATAGCTGTAGGCGCGTGGGCGAACTTTAAATGGCTCACATAATTAGGGGCTAATCCCGAACCGCTTTTAGCACAAGATGCAATGTTCTGGGAGGGAGTCAAGGAGCCAAGTTCCTGACCCGCTAAGTGCTGCGTTCTACCAATTAAAACTGTTTAAAATATCTGCGATTGAGCCAATCAAATGGAGAGGCCGAAGTGCCCGGAGGGCCGGTCGGTGCACACAGAAACGCTGAACACGGATTGGCTAAGCATCGCTCTTCGAGTGAAGGACAGTGTTGGGGGGGGCGGGAAGGTAAGGTGAGGGAGCATCGCGTCAAGTGACTTCACGGGACTGGGGGAAAGCACCCAGGCACCTGTGAGTGCTAGCGTGGCCGCCGCCGTGAGCACGGCATCCCTCGCGCCGCCGCCGGGCATATGCGCGAGCGCCGTCGAGATGCGCGAGCCAAGATGCAACGCGCCTCGCGCCCATCCAACGAATGGGACGCTTGCCAGCGCGTCCGGCCGCGCACTCCCTGTGTACGCCTGCCACGTGGATGCCGCACGCAGCCACACGCGAGCATCGTGTCAGCGTCGTAGAGCATCATCAACGGTAGCCGCCTGCGTAAGCACTCGGAGAAACGAAATGGAGTCGCGGAGGTACGGGAGCGAAGCAACCCCACTCGCACAAGGCTTGTCCTCCGAATAAGAACTGCGCAACCAGATTCGGTGCCAGCTCGTGGCAGCATCACGGCATGGCGCAGGCGCAAGGGGGCGAGGTGGTAGCTGTACTGGGCGCGTGCACGGCCGGGGAGATTGCATGCAGTGTCGAGGGCGGGGTTTGGCCACAAGCATGTGGCCCCAGGAGCTCTCAGCAGAAACACCTCCTGTGATCGAGGCGCTGCGTGTGTTTGGCTGCGAGGCGATGGGGGCGGATTAGGTTGCCGGCCTGGCACGCGCTTTTGCAGGGACGGCATTTTGCACGCCCAGATATCCACCACCGTGGGATAGAGGACGCGAGCATCGACAGGTGAAAGAAAGAGCGCGCTCCACCTGGCGCAACCAGACTCGGAGCAATGCCGCGCAGCCGAGCAGCAGTCCCGAGTGCGCCACAATGTCAGAGTCGGGCGCCCCCTGCCAGGCCTCCAGCATGGCCGCCACCATCTGTACACAGGAGCACGCGGCGCCGCACTCAACAGGGTGGTGAGAGGGTGGTGAGAGGTGTGATGCTCGATGTAAGGAAAAAACATGCTGACCGGTTGTAGGCGACAGGGGCATCGTTTACAGTGCGGAGTGGTTTTGCATGGCACGTTGTGGGCTCGGGAGCGAATCTGCGGTGAAGCCCGCCGAGCATGCCTCATGGGAGCTCAGACCGAAGACAGTTTTGCAGAGTGAAGTGTTTGACAGGGCGCGGGCAGACATTGAGTGTGCCAGCTGGCAGCTAGCGGACCAATAGTAGAACTACCACCGCCTGCGATCCGACGAATCAGAGGGCGCTTCGCGCTTTGGTGCTGGGAAACGATCGGTGTAGATGGGCGCGGCGTCCGGTCAGGGTTTTGTTCCGGCCCAAACCAGATCCAGTTGGCGGACTGCGAGCACAGGTGGCGCGGTGTGCACCGACCTGGAGCGTGGCGAGCGGCACCGCCGCGGAGCGCTTGGCGAGGGCGGCGTCCAGCTTGCTCTGCAGGGCGCCGGTGGCCCGCAACCGCGCGCCTGCGCACAAGGCTGCGGCCTCCGCCCCCGCCTGGGCGGGAAGTCCACGAGCGCAGCGCTCCACCCGAGCCACGAGCGCCATCGCAGCAAGAAGCGCAGCCTGTGTGCTCCCCCCTAGAGCGTTCTCCGAGTCCGGGTCACTCGAGGTGCTTGTGTCCCACAGCGCCATGCAGTTGGGCTCCACCTCCGCCTGCAGCTCGCTGCTGGAGAACAGCTCGCAGAGCTCGTCCAAGATCGCCACCGTCATTGCAGCCATCGCGTTGGGGTCCTGCCGCACCTCCTGCTCAAGGTAGCCGAGGGGGGTCCCCAGCGCCTCCGCCCCGCCTTCGCACGGCACCGTCATGCGGGCCGGAGCGCGGCCTGCCGGGTGCCATGGCCCGGGCTCCAGGGAGATTGCGCACAGCAGCCGCCGGAACTTCCCGTGGCCGAGCACCGCGGCACGCCCTTCTGCAAGGAACTGCACACCCCTCCCCGCCCCGCCATCCCTGCCAGCCTTCACCTTCCCAGCACATCCCCAGAGCCAAGAGGCTACGTCCCTCAGCGGAATGAACCCATCAACCCCCCCATCCCCGCTCACCCCTGCCCTCCCTTTCCCAGCATCCCTCGCTCTGCACTCGAGGGCAGGGTATGCCACATCAGCAGGGCATCTTCCATTTGATTTGGAACCGTGCTGTCCAGGGAAGTCTCCGCGCTGGAGCAACACATCAAAGCCTGAAGGTGGAACAAACGCTGCGCCCACTCCTCACGCGCGCACCTGCAGGATGACCGCACCCGCAGGATGACCGCACCCGCAGGATGACCGCACCCGCAGGATGACCGCACCCGCAGGGACGACCGCACCCGCAGGACCCACCGCACCCGCAGGATGACCGCACCTGCAGGATGAACGCACCCGCAGGATGACCGCACCCGCAGGATGACCGCACCTGCAGGATGACCGCACCTGCAGAATGACCGTACCCGCAGGATGACCGCACCCGCAGGATGACCGCACCTGGAGGATGATCGGGAGGCGCAGATATGGTGCAGTGAGCGCCGTCAGCAGCACCTCCGCCTCCTCCGGCCCGAGCTGCATCCCGAAGTCGGGCAGATTGCGAGCGTAGAGCACCTCATGCTCGCTCACTTGTCGCGCCCGGCTCACGCCGCGGCTCCGTCTGTCCTTCGCCCCTAGCCCACCGCGCGTCGGAACTGCGGTCTCCGCTGGCGAAGGGAGGAGCGCGAAGTCGCTCACGTCCACATCGGATCGCCAAGCGTTCCCGGGCTGGAGGATTGGGTTCTCCCGCCCGAGACGGGTCGTGCCGTCGCAGTCTCTGCAGCCACTCCCATGCCACAGGTCACACAGCGCCTGGAAATGCAGATGACGGCAGGCATGGATATGGCACATGTCTACGGCCTACATCCATGCCTGCCGTCATTTGCCGAGTAAAGTGTGGGATACGTTGAGCGTCCACTCGCCTGCAGTAAGTGCACAAGGCAGCAAGTGAAACCAGAACAGCGGATGCATGGCATGCTTTATATTGGGGCAGGCGAGGGAGCGTCACGCCGAGCAGCACCGCACCTGAGGATGCAAACATTCAGCTGAGCGCCGCCTCGCGATTCAGAGACGGACCAGCGTGGCATGAGATCGTATGGCTGAAGCCAGTAGGTAGAGACCATCGGGGTGGTGGCCGGCTTGTGCAGGGCCACGCACGCGAGTAGTGACAAGTCCCTCAGCACCGCCCCGCCCGGCGAAGCCTCCCACTCACCCGCCAGCGTGCGAGTCGCGCGCAGCACCGAGGTCTCTCCATCCACCTCCTCCCCTGCCGCCGGGCCCGCGGTGAGCCCAAGCGCAAAGCGGTGCATCGCCCCACAGGTTGTGGCGACGGTGCCAAGAAACTCCATCCAGTCCCAGAGCGGAGCCTGCTCGGGCCCGTCCACCGCCGACCAGTACGCCAAAACGTTGTCGCGCAGCACCAGAAGCTGCAGCGTCGGGTGGAGCACCGCGGTGATCCCTGCAAATGTACGGCCACAAAGCGACTCCGGGCACAGCCGGAAACGCCCCTGTGAAGCGCCCAGCAGCGTCGCCAGGGGACAGCTCACCCCCCCCTCCCGCCTCTCCCGCACCCCCCCGCGGGCCACGGCGTCCGCGCATGCGAACAGTGTGGAACAGCACACCGCCGCGCACATGCCGAGCTCCTTATCCGCCACGAGTGAGAACACTACAGCCAGCAGATTCGCCGCGAGGAGCCGGAGCTGCCGGAGGACCCCCAGCGCACCCTCTTCCCCGAGGGCGCCGCGCGCGCCGGCCCAGGGGCAGGTGGTGATGCGTGGCATCGCAGGTTCGCCCGGCGGCTCAGGGGGTGGCAGCTTGTCGGTACAGAGCTCCGCGATCAGGGCAACAATCTGGTGGGCATCGAGCACCGCGGAGACGTCCGAGCTGCGTGGCTCATCCAGGGCACCTCGGCGCAGATTTGCACAAGCTTCCAGAGCCGCCGCGAGGGCCTCCGCACAGCCGGCGGAGTCAGTTGCGGCAGAGATGGGCCGCCGCAGAGCGCTCTCGGCAGCAGAGCCCTCAACCTCGAGGCTTGGAGAGGCGCGCCTCGCGAGTAGAGCTGATAATCGCGGTCCATGGGGTGCAGGAGGTACAGCTGGCATCTGGGGCAAGCGGCACACGGCAGAGGGCAGTGGACTCGCCAGTCAGTCAGACAGACGGCGAGTCACGGATCTTTACCAAGCGAGCTTGCATAACTGCTTGCAAAAAGCCCTCAGGGAAATGCCAGGTTGCCACGATGGAAGTGCGCGTGGACCTGCTACGCCACTCTTCGATTTCTTTGTTTCCCAGCAACGAGCCGGTGTGCAGAAGCCCTCTACCGTTGAGCCGGACCATCTGGACGGAGGTGCCAGCTCAGTCATGTGTTCCGGGCATGCACGAATTGAAGGCAGAGGGGCTGCGCGCCCTCCGACACACACACGCGTGTGTTCAGAAAGCAAACACCACATGGCCGCCCTAGGGAGGTCGAACAGGAAGAGAGGAACAGAGGCAGATGGATGCGCCCTGTGAGTACGGCCGGGCCTCTCAGCCAGCTAGGACACACCGTCGCGCCCGTAGCATTGGCGGCGCCCGGTCGCCTCCCCCCGCCGGAGCGCTCCTCCTCGGTGCGCTCCACGGAGTCGGCAAGCTCCGCCACGGCAGCGGCCACCTCGGGCGGGATCAGCCCCTTCCCGAGGGCCCTCGCGGCCGCCGCGCACATCGCACGATTTGCCTCAAGGCTGACGTGGCGCCCCTCCACGGTTGGATCCGTGCGAAAGTGCACCACCAGGTGGTGGCGGACCCCGAGCCAGAGCGTTTTCAGGGTCGAGGCGGCCACACCGTTGCGGCGCAGGAGGCAGCGGAACGCCGAGTGGCAGAGCACCCGCTCCCACGAGCCCTGCATGCATCCAGCGCCACAGCGCATTTCTCACGCCGAAGGATCTTGTACGCGCGACTCTGTGAAAACAGAGTTCGATGCTCGCTCTGGTGTCAGGCGTTCATCACCACTCTCGTGGGCACGTGCTGCTGTCTGTCCAGGACGGTGAGAAGGCGACCATGACTGTGGCTCAAGTGTTGAAGACGACAATGCACTCTCATCCATAGCCCGCCTCGAACGCACCTGTGCCTCCTGCGCGTCAAGTCGCTGTTTGGTGTGCTTCTGCTGGCACCTCATTGGCCGCAGCCAGCAAATGGCGCACACACAATTTCGGATAGTCCGAGCCACTCGTGATTCTGATGAGCGTTCGTGCGACGGGTCCTCGACTGCCGTGTCATCTTTCCCTCGGTCCGATGGTAGGGATGTCTCAGGTAGGGTGTGACGCACCTGCGCATCGAGAGGTATGCTCTCGAGCACACACTGACTGGCATCGTAAGCTTCCCCGAAGCCGCACTTGTCCTGCGCCCGGGGCCCAGCCCTCATCACAAGAAGACTTCTCCCCTCGAACCTCATTCAGGGCTGAGCAGGCCAGCTGCGTCTTCAAGCAGCATCGAGCGACCGTGAATGCGAGATATGGAGTGCGAGATATGCGAGATATTCAAGCATCTAGCGGCCGTGAGATATTCAAGCATCTAGCGGCCGTGAGATATTCAAGCATCTAGCGGCCGTGAATGCGAGATGTGGATGACAACACAAAATGGAACGACGCAACATGTGGGAAGAGATTCCATTGCTGCAGCGAAGAGTGGGCTGCGTTTCCTGCCTGCAAGAGGTGAGGCAGAAGGACCTCGTACAACACACGGTAGGAATGCGCCGGATCCGGTAGGTACGCCAGGCGCAGCAGCGTGTACACCAACACCGGCTCGAGCAGTAACTCCCGGCGGATCCCTCCAAAACGTAGTGCCAGCGCAGCCTTCACCTTATGGCCGGAGCTTGCGTTTGCCTGAGGTTAGAGGAGCCCATTCTCAAGGCGCAAAAAGGCCGCTTGGGCAAGGTGGAGGCTGACAACAGCTGGACGAGTCACAGGCATGCATGCAATGCCCAACAGTCGGAGTGGCCACAGGCATGCCGTGTGGGTGCAGGTGTGTCGGCACAGGTCGTCGTGGCCATGCACTCACTTTGACTAGTCACTAGATTTCAACTTTTGGGAAAAAAGCTAATTCAGATTTCGGCCTGTCGTTTCACAAATACAATAGATATTCAAGTTCTGTAACTCAGTTCGATTTTCCAGAGGCATTCGGAATGCCTAGCTGACCTGGTTCCAGGTCACGCCTTAGTAGGGCTGAGTCACTCAAAGGGGTGGTTTGTCCCCCTACATCGATCCTAGGATGTCGTCTACAGGTTGTTCGTTACGAGGCAAAATAAACTTTCCGAATATATGGGCGATATCCAACTGAGCTGGAGAAAACGGCAGTTTTCACTTTCTTCGGGCGATATTTGTTGACGCTCCAGTCGACCCAAGCCCATACCTAGGATAGGGTTTGGCCGAAAGCAACGTTGTAGGCCCACAACACATGCACCAGCAATGCACAAAAATTCAATAGTCCAATCGGTTACAGGGATGCACATATTGCTGACAACAGCTGGAGGGATTAGAGGCGCTTGTCTATTTGACTGTAGTGAGTCGGAACTTTAGGGAGTTACATCAACTTGTGTTAGGAAATCCACACAAATGGAGCGTTGACTGGTTGCTGTTTGCACCTGTGGGTGATACTCCACACCTTCCCCGCCACATAGAGTGACGGAGAAGAAGGCATCGGAAACCTCCCGCTCGAGGATCAGCACAGCTGCTCCACTCGCGCTACCCAGCGGCCAGCAGATCACCCCATCACCACTGTCTAGCGCTGCCGCCTCAGCAACCCATTCCAGGGCGACACGCTCAAGCGCTGCACCCTTTGCTGGAGCTTCAGCGGCGTCCTTCAGAGCTGCCGCCGTCGCCGTCGCCCTTTCGCCCGTTTTGCGAACGACATCTAGCGCTGCGGCCACCGCGTGACACGTGCCGACACCAAAGCCGCAGGTCACCATTCCGGTCATAGCTGCGCGGCACGCGGAGTCGAGCAGCGCAACAGCCTCCGAACAAGAGGTGGGTTCGGTTGGCAGTCCGAGGAGAGCGCAGGCGCTGGCCCACCGAAGCGTCGTTGGAGTGAGCGCAGCTGGGGAGCTGGCCAAGGGGTTGCGGCCGGGAAGCTCAAGCCGCGGTGGGAGAGCGGCTGGCGGCAGCCGTGTCGGAGGCTCAGGCACCACACGGTCTGGCTCTGGGAAGAGTGTCACTGATCGCGTTGCCGCTGGTCTGGCGGCTAACGCGCCCTTCGTAAGACCTGGTGGTGGCGGCGGACCGGGTGGTTTCACCAGTGGCGATGGTGGCGGACCACCGAGCTTCCCTGGTGGTGGGGGTGGGGGTAGCGGACCCGCTGCTCCCCCTGAAGGTGGGGGTGGTGGTGGCGGACGGGGTGCATCCACTGGAGATGGGGGCGGTGCTAGTGGGCCAGTGGGGGCTCCAGCTTGGCGGTTGTGGCTGACGAAGTACGGTCCCCAGAGGCGGTGGAGACGCCCTCGACAATGTTGGCGGAGAGCACCGTTCGGAGTCTTCCATCGCGAGGCGAAGCACCGTCGGGATGCCGCGAAGAGCAGCTCGATCCTAGAGTTGCTTCCCAGCTCCTGCCTCCTTCCCCTGTGGATGGCGGTTGAGTGGAGCAGCGGCGGAGAAGAAGAGTCACACTAGGGGACAGTTGAAGCTACACGCATATACGTACACGTGGGCTGCGAGGGGGAAGCGCATCCGAGAGCCACATACAAGTTGCTATTTTATGGTGCATAATGCAGTCGTGGCATAAGATGTTCAAATCTCTTAAAGAATGTCCTAAGGGTTCGTAACATATCGATGAAACTTGTTTTCTTATTCGCTGAATTGGTGCTGATATTTGTATTCAACGACTCACTCCCGTACAGGTTTTCCAGTTGAAACTGCGCACCATCCTCCTTTCACCTTGAGGAGTGCCGCCCATAGCAGTCCCATAGCACGGTATCTATAGAGCATATAAGGCGAAGGGTAGCGTCACAGGCGAGGGCTGGGCGATGGTGCTCCGCTTGAGCCAGGGTAAATAGCTAAATACCCCAATTCTGAACGATTCGGAGTTCAGTTACTTCAACTTGAACTTCGAACTTGCTTGCGTTGGTTGTTCATTCAGTTCACGGTTGAGAGGATAAACGATCATTCTCACAATTGACAATACAATATCATCCCTCGTTAAGGGTAGGGTGCCGTCCTCTCGCTAGCGTAGGGTGCACCCAGAAAATAACATTAAATCGAGTTAATTTCCACAAATCACCAAATAACGAGTATTCCGAGTACGCCAGCGCCACTTCGCGCGAAAAACTATAAAATCGCTATTGCTAATATCATGTTACATTGTATTTTCTATTTACTTTATTATTGAGTTTAGGAGTAGGGCCGGGGAAATTAATTTACTCATACGCCCGATGGGCGTGATTTTTTCTTTTTTCTTTTCTTTATTGAGTTTTAGGAGGACTGTACCCAGTACGAGTACGCATACTCTATGGAAAAATACAGCAGGTGCCACCACCGACGAGACTCGAACCCCTTACTGTACTGTAGAGCTGCCCAACTTAAACTGGTCCGTTCATTTTTAACAGTGGCAATTTCCGAATCCGACAGTCCATATACGATTCCAGAGATTAAAATACGATACATTCCTTTGTTGCTCCCCAGGAATCTCTTCGGACCTTCCGATGTTCCCGATCTGAAAACATTGGACGGCTCAACTTTAGTTGGGCACCCCTACTGTACTGTACCTCCTGGATCAGGATGTAGCCTGATGGCAGTACCACTACGGTAGTATTTGTTGCATTCCGATTGTACGTTCGAATGTTATGTTTCCAACCGGTGGTGAACGATAGAATTGTCAAGCTGGCGTACACTTAAGAGGCGTTTACACATTACTCGTGCTGTACAGTGAACGACAACTGACATATCCTTGGAAAACGTGGCCTTTAAATCCAGTTGCGCCTACTCGTTCTAGCGCATGGTTTTTCCGTGTCCAAGTATTTCAACACCACATTAAATTTCGCTGCTACCTACGCTCGTCCTTCTCAAACGGAATTGCGTTGGCAGAGCGCCAACGCCATAGCATCTGCTCCGCAAGGCGTTCAATATAAAGATCCCACTTAGCTAAGCACATTTTATCACACTCTGTTGGGTGTTGGTAAAAAGGAGCTGCGCTGTCTGACGGGATCCCATTCGAAGGCTCGAAAGTAAAGTATGCAGTCGTGAAATCAAGAAATGTCTGCCCCAACCAGCGCAGTGAACCTGTTCTTGAATAGGTCCTTTGAACGCGAGTATTCTGTTTCCGCAGCAGATCAACACCGGAAAATACTTGAGCGCTGTGAAGGCATCCTACGCGAATTGCTGGTGAGTTTCGCAATACACTTGATGGATCTCAGTTCTTACCATTGCTTCCTTTTCATCTGTATGCCGAGGTTAAACCATATTCGAGGGTTGATATCTAGAAAGTACAATCAGAACTACACTCAATTGTCGGTCACCTGTCCTGTAAGTGGTATTCGGATGCGTCGTTGATAGAGCCCATGCTATGTACAACGGTGACCCTGAACAAGTATGTGAGCAGTTGTGGGAGTACGTCGACGAAGTGAATAGCCGTTACGCGCGACACCTTTTGTTACAGACTCACCTTTCTGGCCACTTAAATTCGATCGCATCGTGCGTAGGTTGCACCGGCCACAGCACCTCCTGAGATTTGTGCTGCGCTTGTCGGGTCTTGCTCGGAACCCTATACTCCTATCTCCAGAACTCAAAACCAGTGAGCCATACAGTAGCCTTAACTTTACAGGTTATCTGACTGCAGGTGACTAGGGCATATCGGAGCGAAGCGCAGCTATGGCTGAAGACAACAATAGGGCGCCTTCCGCTGTCTGCGCGCACTCAGCAGCAGCAGCTAATGAAGCTAGTCCCCAAACCTTCGGTAATTCTCTCTCGGGGTTACTCGCCTGCTGCCATACAGGACTATAGCATGCTGCGTGCTGCACCGTCTGTACTGCATTGTCAGTGTAACGTTTGAGCGGCGCGTTCGGGATCAGGGAGCCTGTGCTACGGAGTCCCAAGAGCCTGAGCTATTGCGACCTCGGAGCGTGCACTCTATTCGATAAGACGCTTTCGTAGAACGAAGAAAGATCCTCAAATCAGTTTCTGCAGTGTGCGCGGACGCTGAGGATTTGTGCGCAGAAGTGCGGACGAGTGCGCGCAGACCACGTGGAGTAACACCTATTTCTGATGACGTGGCGCTCGCGTCTTCCTGCTGCTTTGCTACCTAGCAGCTCTCTCCCCTGCACTTTCTCATTTGAGCAAGATTCCTTATGGTTGTGAGGCGGTACGGTGGCAAGCAGGCCGACAAGAAGACGATGGATGCGACGCATGCCTTCGTGAAACAGCTGCTGTTCATGACTTGCGAGCGGAAGGCTAAGCAGGTGAATCGTTGCTTGCATCGGATCGCGAAGTGCAGCTGTCAACTGAATACCGCTTCACTTCGATGCCGCCTCAGATCCGTGAGGATCAACTGTTAGGTATTCTGGCTTTCACCAGCTAGTCTGAAAAGAAGTGTTATCTATGACAAGGTGCCGTGGTGCCGTCGCAGGTGGCAAAGGTGCTCTTGCCCGATAAGAGATTGTGGGCTCAATTCTTCCGCGAGTCTCCACTGAGAGTTATCGCCTTCTTTGAGCATTTTAACATGGCGGGGGAGTTCCACCATGGCGCTAAAGCCCTCGCCCGATATTCCTTCCAGAATAGGTGTGGCCTGCACGCTGATCATAGCTTGCAGAATCACTCAAAACTGTCACACCATCCTATTTGCAGTATTGCTGTTCAAATTCGTCGGATTCAGCCTCGTGAGCGACTGTTATCCAGCATTATATTGTATATTCCGGTCGAAACCAACGGACTGTACGTCATAGTCAGTGATGTCCTCAAACGTAATGTTCTCAGTCGGTAAATTTAAACGGCTAAGCCTTTGTATATTCTAGACTTCGCTCTGAAGGCGTCTCAGAGCCAGCGATACCTGCCTGGCTTCTCATCCATGGCTCAGGATCGCGGTCCTTTACATCCCCGGCCAAAAACTGCGATTCCCACAGCCTGGGCAAGCCAATACTAATGGTGTGTGTCTGCAGGGATGCGGTATGGAAGGAGCTCGAGTGGATTGGCAAGCACCCCCAGGCGCCAGTCACCGTGGCTGCCAAGCCTCACTACTTTTGCGAGCTCAACGTGGTTCGCCCTGTTGCAACCGCAACCTTCCAAAAGTCCTGTGTGCGATGCTGTGGCGGGGGGTTGCACCGACCCTGCATGACTGCCTGCCTAGTGCCACGGAGTCGAGGTGCGGGCTAGCAAGGCCTTCCCTGGGACTCGTTCGCATGATAAGAGGCTTCTTTTGTAAATTCCAGCTCAATTCCAAAGGCACAATGCGTAGCATTCTGTAAACATCTAGCTTTGATCTTACGTGCAACGTGAGTGAAAGTCTATCGTTGATTGCATTACTTTATTCCGTCGCAACAGATCACAGAGTCTCGGCCGGATGAGGTGCGAAGTGTAAAAGTACAGCGCTGAATCCGTCTATGTTCAGACTCATACTTGTTCACTTGGCCCGATGTCGGCTAATCTTGGATGGAACGAATCGACTCTGTGGCTCGGGGCTCAGCTCACTCGGTGCCAAATGCTGAAAACGCTAAATTCCGCGTGCTCCCATTCAAGCTTTCTCTTAGGAGAGGATCCAGTAGAGACGGTGGCATTTTGGCAGAACCTCAGATGAAAACGGAGACCTTGCTGGCTCCGTAGCATCCTAAGTACAGAGGAGCTGCACAACCTCAAAAGTCCTAGAGGCTGTCCGCTCGCCTCTCTGCCTTCAGAAACCCCAGAGGCCATCTCTTCGAGCAGCTGAGAGCGGTGTCGTAGCTGCATGTCTTCCAGATCCTCAGCTTTGAACGTAGTGTTCAGGGAGTGAGGGGAATGTCTGATGCGAGTTGCGCTAATTACTATTTTTTTCAATAACGTTGGAACTTGAGGTGAATGTCTGTTGCGAGTTGCGCTAATTACTATTTTTTTCAATAACGTTGGAACTTGAGGTGAATGTCTGTTGCGAGTTGCACTAACTACTGATTTTTCGAATAACGTTGGAACTTGAGGTGAATGTCTGTTGCGAGTTGCGCTAAGCACTAATTGTTTCATTAGCCCCCTCATGTGGGTGCACATTTCATTGCCGTTTTGGCTGGCCCTTGTTTTGGGTTGTGTGTTCTGATCATGCGTTCCGACGATGAGATCTCACCTTCGGACTTCGGATCTCCGATGGTTTGCTCGTGCAGCTGCGCACGGTTCACAACTTTGTGGAGAGAGTTCCGGAGTTCTGGTGCGCCCCCACATTCTGCTGTGCAGCCCTCCTGCCCTCTGCCAATCTCCGTGGCGGTGCTTTTCAGTGCGTGGGCCGGGTGGGCGCACGCTGCACATGGGCCGGGGGGGCGCACGCTGCACATGGGCCGGGGGGGCGCACGCTGCACATGGGCCGGGGGGGCGCACGCTGCACATATGGCCCCGGCGCACGCTGCACGGGCGGAAGCGCCACGCTACCTCGACGGCGCCACGCTACTATAGCCCGAGGCGCACGCTACCTCTTAGGGCGCGCCCGCTACACCTGGCGGGGCGCACGCTGCCTCAGGCCGGGCGCACGCTGCACATGGGCCGGGTGGGCGCACGCTGCACATGGGCCGGGCGCACGCTGCACATGGGCGAGGAAACACGCTACTATGGGCCGGGGCGCCGCTGCATGGGCCGGGGAGGCGCACGCTGCATGGCCCGGGCGCCACGCTACTATGGCCGGGGGCGCACGCTGCACATGGGCACCAGCGGATAGTAAGAGGAATTCTCACAGAGTTCTCACAGAGTTTTCATAGAGTTCTCACAGAGTTCTCACAGAGTTCTTGCCAGGGGAAGACCTCAGAGTGCAGAGTGCCACACAGGCCGCTGCACGCTACGTCCAGCACGCATCTTCCCAGCAGAGGAAGATCTTGCAGCTCGCATCTTACCATCAGAGGCGTCTTACAGCACGCACCTTACCATCAGAGGCAACTTACAGCACGCATCTTACCATCAGAGACGACTTACAGCACGCATCTTACCATCAGAGGAAGATTATCCATATTCGTGTGACACCTGGCAGCCCGAGACAGTCCAGAGCCGAGCACGCATCCACATCCCTGTTACATCGACGCTGCCCGTGCTTGATGGCAGTGGCTAAAGCGCAGAATGAGAGTAACTCTGAGATCTGCGTTCATCTGACCCTGGCTGCGGCGTGCACGGGCATCAGGGGTTCGGCTGAATTCATCGACGAGCTCAAGAGCGGTGTGTTCACACCCTCAAGTCGGTGGTGTTGGTGGCCACCCGAGCCTGTTCCATCTATCTGTTCCATGCTTCACACGGAACCACTTTGATGCAGCCAAGTGCTCCAGTCGCCCACCGCTCCCTGCGGCTCTGCACTGCGCCGTGAAGCGGGTGATCTCATTCGCAGAGATGGCTGCCATGTTGATGCTCTTCGCGGCACTCGGCAGGTGACATCATTCGTATGGACATCCCCTTCTTTGCCCGCGAGCTGGCATACATCTTGATGGAAGGTGCGGCCGCTGTCAGCCGACGCTCTTTTGAGAGCACATCAGTCGGAGCTCGGCTCATCCGAGGCAGTGGCGCTCTCCTGCAGCTGCGCACAAAACACACTGGGCGGCAGCCCCATAAGCAAGTAGAGCCGCAGCCTCCGCTGAATGACCGCAATTTTGAGCATCTTGACCGATTCAATCCGTGAAAAGAATTCGGGACCCTTGATTTTCGAACACATGCTCACTTTCCAGTCAGAACGTTCGAATGATCGTCCTGACTCTGAGGTCCTAATGCGCCCGATTTTCGCTTATTGTTGTCTTCACTCCCACCAGCCTGCCGCTGTCCGCTTAAACTATCTCCGCAGGGTGCCACGTGTACGGGCACTCCGTCGGGTTAGTCTATAGGCCGCTGCAGCCTTTGACAGCTGCAATGATTCTCAACCCCCCCCAAAAAATGTGCCCCTTCTCCCTCCGCGCTTCACCACCATGGGACACAACCCCCTTATGTGCCCTGTCGGCATAGAAGTGACCCATGTCCCTTTTAGCGAGGCCTGTCCCTAGCTTTCGACCGAGTCGCCCGTGCGGCCTCAGAAGGTGCCCTCGATGAAGTGGACGCAGCGGGGCCTAGCCTGGAAGCATGGGCCATCCGCGGCCGCTCCGATGCGCACTCACGCCGCTGCTGGAATGATGGGCGATGCCAATCGATCCGAGAGCTGCCGCGAGTTCAGGAGCGCTCAGGGTTGTTTACTTCCCATGACCTTACCTACCGAGCGCGAGATTTGATCGCGCCCTTGAACCTTGAGATGCGCATGCAGCCACGTGGCGCACCGGTGCTGCGGTTGCATCTGGTCCGGTGGTGCGCTCTCCTCACGCGGACGTCCGATCTCGTGCGGTGGTGTCGTGTACAGGTGAGTGCCGAAGCGATTCGGAACTAATCATCGACGCGATCGGAGACTTTCTGGGCGAGGTATGGCCGCACTCTTCACACTCGACGACTGGATGCCGAGCTCTCTGATTGGATGCCGAGCTTCCTGATTGGATGCCGAGCTCTCTGATTGGATGCTGAGATCGATGGCGGACCGCATTTGGAACGGATCTCCCTTGGGGAACGCGGGCTCGGGGGGCTTGAGAGGGGGGTGAGTGGAGGAGTGCGCCAGGCATCCTGGCAGGAGCTGTGCCAGAAGCTGCTGCCGACTCTGGAGTGGCCGGAGATGGCGCGCTTGGTGGATTGCCTGATGCCGCACTCCACACTGCCCAAGCCGACGTCACGCCCGGGAGCGACCGAGATGGGCGATGCCAGCGGTATCCTCGACAGCCTTGCATTTGCAGGAATGGTGAGACCATGCCGCCTCCGCCGGATCCTGCATACCGGCGCGTACACGGGCATCCCGCATACCGGCGCGCACACGGGCATCCCGCATACCGGCGCGCACACGGGCATCCCGCATACCGGCGCGCACACGGGCATCCCGCATACCGGCGCGCACACGGGCATCTAGACAATTATTATTTGGAAAATAATAATTTGGGTTATTGTAGAAGCAATGCGCGCGAACCCTAAGTGTAGGGTCGCCAGGCCCGTCTGCCATATTGATGCCACACCGTTGTCTGTGGCATCGGGACGGGGGGAGTCACAGATCGCCGTGATCGGTGACACGCGACACGTCTGGGCTTGACACGAGAAGTTGGTTGTTAACAACTTTCTCAGGGAGTGTCAAGCAGTTTTTCGGAATCTCAGCCTCAGGAGCAACGCTCCATCTCTGTTCTTCCTTTCTTTTGATTCCGAAAACGCATTCGCAAAATTATTAGATATCGCGCAGCGAATATCGTATACTTTCGCTCTGTTTACGTGGATGTCTGGACAGTTGCAAGCTGGGCCCAGAGGATCGTACGGACAGCCCACGGAGAAAGACGCGGGAACGCAAACCGACATCGCAGGGGTGCGAGCGCCTTTGGAGGATCGTACAGACAGGAGGGACTGGTCGCACCCAGTTTTCGTGCCCTGCAAGTGCAAGTTCAACTGTCCGTACTGGGACCCGCGTGATCCGTACGAGGGGTACGTTTTCCGTACGCACGGGTACCGGTGATCGAGCTGGAGGTGCCGGAAGATTTTATTAATGCCCATTCGGCGACACGGTACTCGTACAGCATTTCCGACATTCCCGGTTGCTACGCTTCGTGTCAGGTGTACGGAGTGCGACATTTACGGCCGTAGAGTTTTGGCGAAGTGGAGAATTCTAATTCCTGAGTGCAGTCGTTCTTTGCACGGGAGGGGTACCATTGATCTCTGCGGCCGCTGCGGGGTGACACATCGGAGGAATTTCTTTACCGCAGTGTGGTGGCCAATTGGTAGACGACAGATTTTATTGTTCAGAGTTTGAGAACAGTTACGGGCGCGCGTTCGTGAAGACCAACCTTTGCGCGATTTGCGCGGGAGAAGTGTGGGAGACAGACTCGGACAGCGTCTGGTTTCCGATCGGCGGGGGTACAACTTTTGGACTGCGAGAAGAGCTTGGGAGACATGGCAGGTCAACGAGGAGAAGGCGGGAACCGGAGGCTGTCGTCGCCGGAGGTGAACCGGACGCTAGATCAGTACCGGCGGGCGGCGGTTTGATGTACCAGAACCAGGATCGCAGCGGTGGAGAGGCTGCTGGTGTTGGCTCATCCCTCCAGGCCAACGACAAAGAGCGAGGTGCTGGAGGATCGGAAGGACATGGTGATCGAGTTCCAGCGGCTGGAGGAGGCGATCGTGGGAGACATGCCGAGGGACCTGGAGGGCCTCACCGACAATCTGGTGGAAGTGAGGCTCCTTGAGACTGACCAGCGAGTGGTGCGCGGTGAGTGGCCACTGGGGGAGCCAGGAGACAGGTGGGAGAGCCTGCGCGGAGTGGCAGCGAAGGAGCGACGCAGGGTCATGGCGTGGGCGACGGCAGCGAGGGACATGCAGCAGGAGACGCGGCCAGGATCGCAGTCATCTCCGAATGGGAGCGGCAGCCCCGGGTCTTCGGGGCCCTCGCCCAGAGGAGTGCTGCGCACGGAGGACGAGGTACAGCGCATGGTGGACGCGGCAGTCGCGGCGGCGCTGGCGGGGCGCGGCCCGATCAGCCAGGGCGGCAGCGGTAAGGAGCGTGATCCGCCCGTGTCACTGCGAGAGGTAGCGCGGGCGTCGGCAGGGAAGCGCCGAGGGTGGTCATGGACGGAGTGCGAGCGCGTGATCACGGAGATCAGGGTGGCCGCGGCGCGCCAGGCAGCCGAGCTGGCGCGCCAGGCAGCCGAGCTGGCGCGGGTGAAGCACAACTTTGGGCGGCACCCGGCGAGGCGAGTGGAGCCATGGGAGTTCGAGCTGCTGGACAGCAAGTTCCCCACGTGCAGGCAGGAGCAGTGCGGGCTGGAGGAGCTCCCGGAGGGCAAGAAGGTGCGCACAAAGCATCTCCATGCGTACATCGACCTCGCACTACGGGAGCTGGCGGACATGCAGCGGGCGCTGGCAGGTGTGCCGGGGATCGAGCAGCCGGTGTTCGACGAGGAGTGGGCGGCAGCGGCCGCAGCGAGCAGGAAGAGGCGAGCGGTGCGGCAGCCCAGCGGGTCGGACGGCGAGGACAGCGAGAGCGAGGAGAAGAAGCGGGCGGCAGCGAAGGCGCGATTCGGGTCCCTTCGTACGGCGACGGACGAGGAGCTTCGGCGAGCGCTGGACGGCAGCCTGGCGGTGAAGGACATCACGCGCCCGCCAGGTGAGATCGCTGTGCCTGCTAGACCCTTCCTCCCCGCAGGTGGGGCGCTTAAGGGGATGGACATCCGGGTGTCGCGTCCCGGAGGCGACTACGAGGAGGGAGGCGCGGAGTGGCGATTGGACGCGAAGAGGGGGCTGGTGCTGGAGGCGAAGGCCAAGCACTGCCGTAGCTTCGACGAGTGGGACGAGACCTTCACGGTGTTGGCGTGCAAGGCCCCCGAGGAGGCGCGGGACCTGCTGCTGCAGTTCCGGAAGTGGATGCGTCTCATGTCGATCGACTACTCGTGGGACCACCTCCGCAAGTTCTACGATCATCTCTGCGTGCGGATGGAGAAGGAGGCCTCCACTACCTTTGAGCTGGTGTCGTACACAGCCCATTGGGAGATGTACAAGCGGGACAAGGGCATCAAGGAGAAGGGCTACGGAGGAGGTGGTGGAGGCGGCAGCAGTAGCTGGAGCGCGGGAGGTACCGGCAGCCGCTACCCGAAGAAGCCGCGGGTGTCGGACCCGGAGCAGCCGGATGCAGGTGTGGTGAAGCCGGACAAGCCCGGTAAGCGGCGAGGTGCGGACAAGCGATAGCAGAGTGCATGCTTTGATCACAACTCACAGGCGGGATGCGGGAGGAAGACCTTCAGGTTCGCTCACCACTGCGTCAAGTGTGAGAGCAAGAGCCACGTGCACTACGAGGGCCACGAGTGCACGGCGCCGGCGGGCGCCCGTGGATGACGGGACGGGCGGTGGAGCCCGGGGGAGGCCACGCCCCCGGGGGAGCCGGAAGGTGGCGGAGGGGCGCGGGGGGCGCCAGAGGGGGAGATCGTCGTGGAGCCGGAGGAGGAGCGCGCGGATGGCGTGACGATGGCGAGCGGCGATCAGGAGCCCGAGCCTGCAGGCGAGGCGTGCGAGATGCAGGTGGAGGACGCGGGGCCGTGGTGGGCACGGCTTCGGAGGCTGCTGGTAGCGTCGGTGTGGGATGCAGCGGGGGCACCGTTGCCGGCGGCGCCGGCTGCGGCGCCGGCGATGCCCCCGGCGGGTACCGGGTGCGGTGAGCACTACCCGGCGGTGGCGGAGTCGAGGTCGGCGAGGTGGCCGGCATTGCGTGCAGCGATCGTGGAGGGCGCCAGAGTGAGAGGCCTCTCCGGTACGGGCACGACGGAGGAGGAGCGCATTCGCTTCCAGCAGGAGGTGCGCGATGTGGGAGCGCAGGTACCGCTGATGTCGGAGCGAGCGCACCTCCTCGCGGAGGCGCTGAAGGATTGGCCAGACGTGGCCTTCCTAGTGCGAGGTGCGGCATGTGGCGTCGGTTTCCCCTTTGCAGGCAAGGAGCCAGACGAGCCGTACGTCGTGGAGAATTACGTGGGAGACGAGCACGCGGAGGCCATGACCGCGGAGCTCGCGAAGGAGATGGCCGCGGGGAGGATCTTTGACGCGCGCGATTGGCTACCGCGGGGCGTGTCGGCCCTCGGGATGGTGGAGCGACTCCGCAAGGGGAAGCTCAAGTACCGTCCCGTCTGGGACTACTCGCGACCTTCTTTCGTCGGCGTCAACGACTGGATCGACCTCCAGAAGGACGAGTTCACGTCGGTCAAGGACGCGTACGCGCTGCTACGACCGGGCATGTACATGGTGAAGGTGGACCTGGAGGAGGCGTACAGGTCGTTGCCTGTGGCGATGCAATACTGGGCAGCGCAGTGCTTCCCGTGGCGCGGCGTACGGTACATGGACACGCGCAGCCCTTTCGGGAACCGTGCGTTGCCGGGCATCTTCATGCGCTACACGCGGGCGATCGTGGCGTGGATGCGGGCGCAGGGGGTGCCGTGCGTCGGTTACTTAGATGACTTCTTCATGGTGGCGCGCACGGCAGCTGAGGCTCAGGAGATGATGGACCTCATGATCGAGTTCGTGACCATGTTGGGCTTCAAGGTGAACAGAGCCAAGTGTGAGGGTCCAGCGCGACGTCTGGAGTTCCTTGGTGTGTTATTGTGCACTGATGACGAGACGTGCACGGCGTCGATCGACGAGGAGCGCGTGCAGCAAGTGACGAGCAAGCTGCGGGAGATGCGCGCGGAGGCGGCGACGGGAGATGCCGAAGCGCGACTTCTACCCTTTTACGAGCAAGGCGAAGTCCCACATCAACTACCTCGAGCTCTTCGCGGTGTGGTGGGCACTGGCGCTGTGGGCGCACAGGCTGTCGGGGTGGACGCTGGTGGTACGGATCGACAACCAGTGCGCGCTCACTTTGGTGGACAAGTTATGGGGGCCGGTCGAGTACATCCCGCTGCTGCGCAAGATCTTCTACCTCTGCGCGCAGCACGACATCCGGTTGCGCCCGAAGTACATCTCGTCGAAGGACAACCTGCTGGCGGACTTGCTCTCGCGGCTGAAGCTCGAGGAGTTCCACATGCGGTGGGCGATGCGCAAGCGGGAGGTGCTGTGGAGGCAAGACCGGGACGACTGGCAGTTCTCCCCGTTCCTGTTCGCGGAGATGGACGAGGAGTTCGGGCCGTTCACCCTGGACGCGTGCGTGGCGTCCTCGCGGGCGAACGCATTCTGCGTGCGGAGCTGGAGCGCGGAGGATAACGCGCGCAAGCAGCGCTTCGACGGGCTCAACACGTGGGCGAACCTCCCATTCTCGGTGATGTACGAGATCTTGCTCAACTTCTAGAAGTGCAAGCGCAGGCAGCAGATGGGCACGGGCGGGTGCTTCCTGGTGCCGGTGTGGGAGGGGGACGAGGCGTACGAGCTGGTGTCGGGGATGCGCGGGGTGTTCCGCCCGGTGCGTAAGTACCGGGCGGGCACGATGCTCTTCACAGCGCCGGCGCTGGACGGTAAGGGCCGCTCAGAGTGGGGGCCCACTCGGTGGGATGTGCTGGTGGTGCGCGTGCCACTGGAGCCAGTGGAGTTGCCTGATTGGGTGTGATCGGGGCGCAGAGGAGCTGTTGGAGGAGCTGGCAGTGGCGGTGGAGCGCTACCAGGACGGGGCGTACGCCGAGAGCACGCAGAGGTCCTACGACACGGGGGTCAAGGCCTTCCTCACGTTCTGCGTGCGCTTCGCATGCCTGGGCACGCTAGAGCCATCGCTCCCGGCGTCGGATGCCACGTTGGCGCGCTTCATTGCGTTCTCAGCGTGGTTCGTGCAGCCAGGGACGATCAAGTCCTACCTGGCGGGTGTGCGGTCCCTTCACTTGCAGCAGGGGGTGGAGTGGACGCCGGTGGCTCACAGGTTCTGGGTGGCGGCAACTCTGCAGGGCGTGCGCAGGCAGTGGGACCGGCCTGCTAAGCCGGTGATGCCCATCACGTCGCGAGACATGGCGCGCATGGCTGAGTTCGCTGACATGGAGTCGATCACGGGCTTGGCGCTGTGGGCAGCCATCCTGGTGGGGTTCTACGGCTTGTTCCGCAAGGACAACCTCACTGTGGGGAAGTCCCAGGCGTGGAACGCCTGGGGTGCGCTGGTGAGGGAGGACGTGCTCTTCGCAGAGGGTGGAGATGTGGTGTGGATCCGAGTGCGGCACTCGAAGACCATCCAATGCGGGGAGCGCTACCACTGGGTGCCGCTGGTGGCGGTGCCGGGGTTGAGACTGTGCCCGGTGGAGGCCCTCCGCCGGCTCATGCTGGCCACGGAGGGCTTGCAGGAGGAGGCGCCCCTCTTCCAGGTGGAAGGGAGGGGCAAGCGGGGAGCGCTGGTGCCCATGGCGCACGCAGCGCCGGTGGCCGGGCTGAAGAGCCTGGCCGTGCAGGTGGGGCTGGACCCGGCTCGGTATGCCGGGCACTCGCTCCGCAGGGGCGGGGCCACGGCAGCCATGCGGCTGAACGTGGAGAAGCTCTACATCAAGTTGCAGGGGGACTGGAAGTCCGACTGCTGGGAGAGGTACTGTGAGCTGGACGACGAGCAGCGGCTCATCCTTCCGGCCGCGTTCGCGGAGGCAGCGAAGGAGCTCTCTTGAGGTGCCGGCCCGCTCCTTCGCACATTCCCTCCCCTTCACATGTGGCTTTGGGTGCCTGTTAGGTCTGTCAGGTGAGCGGCTGCTTCGCAGATTGGGCGGCAGAGTCTCAGAGAGCGCACGATTCCCATGGGGAACCTGTGAAGCCGTTTACCTTCACAGCAACTTCGAAGAACCAACCGTTTACCTGGTTGCGCATGGCGCCTAGTTCCATTCCGTACAGCAGCTAGAAACCTGCTAGGAACCTGCTTAGAAGCTTCGTGCTTGGGATCACTGAGACTTGCTCCACCTGACGGAGAGGGAGACAAACATTCATGCCACATGCCGAGAGACCGAATAGGCCAGACTGGGTGGCAATTAATATATTGTGAATATATGAATGTGCCAAGACCTCTGCTTGCCTATTGTGACCGGTGCTCTCTGCGGGGGGGAGGGGGGAGAGTGCATGCTTCGTACAATAATAGACAATTATTATTTGGAAAATAATAATTTGGGTTATTGTAGAAGCAATGCGCGCGAACCCTAAGTGTAGGGTCGCCAGGCCCGTCTGCCAGATCGATGCCACACCGTTGTCTGTGGCATCGGGACGGGGGGAGTCACCGATCGCCGTAATCGGTGACACGTGACACGTCTGGGCTTGACACGAGAAGTTGGTTGTTAACAACTTTCTCAGGGAGTGTCAAGCAGTTTTTCGGAATCTCAACCTCAGGAGCAACGCTCCATCTCTGTTCTTCCTTTCTTTTTCCCACCCACCCACTCCTCTAGTTGCAAGGGATGATGCACGGGGGTTTGTTGTTTGGTGGCAGGTGGCGGCAGAGTCTCAGAGAGCGCACGATTCCCATGGGGAACCTGTGAAGCCGTTTACCTTCACAACAGCTTCGAAGAACAAGCCGCATGGCGCCTAGTTCCATTCCGTACAGCAGCTGGAAATCTGCTAGGAACCTGCTTAGAAGCTTCGTGCTTGGGATCACTGAGACCTGCTCCACCTGACAGAGAGGGAGACAGACATTCCTGCCACATGCCGACAGACCAAATAGGCCAGACTGGGTGGCAAATAATATATTGTGAATATATGAATGTGCCAAGACCTCTGCTTGCCTATCGTGACCGGTGCTCTCTGCGGGGGAGGGGGGAGAGTGCATGCTTCGTACAATAACCGCATACCGGCGCGCACACGGGCATCCCGCATACCGGCGCGCACACGGGCACCCCTCATACCGGCGCGCACACGGGCATCCCACATACCGGCGCGCACACGGGAATCCCGCAAACCGGCGCGCACACGGGCATCCCGCATACCGGCGCGCACACGGGCAT
>LGRX02001737.1:0-36349 GCA_001247695.2 Cymbomonas tetramitiformis | reverse complement strand
CTTGGCGAGCGGCCGAGCGGCGCGTTCCCTGGCGAGCGGCCGAGCGGCGCGGTCCCTGGCGAGCGCCGGAGCGGCGCGGTCCCTGGCGAGTGGCGTGGTACTTGGCGAGCGGCCAAAGCGCAGTCCCTGGCGAGCGGCCGAGCGGCGCGGTCCCTGGCGGGCGGCCGAGCGGCGCGGTCCCTGGCGAGCGGCCGAGCGGCGCGGTTCCTCCTCGAGCGGCTTAGCGGCGCACTCCCTGGCGAGCGGCCGAGCGGCGCGGTCCCTGGCGAGCGGCCGAGCGGCGCGGTCTCTGGCGAGTGGCGCGGTACTTGGCGAGCGGCCGAGCGGCGCGTTCCCTGGCGAGCGGCCGAGCGGCGCGGTCCCTGGCGAGCGCCGGAGCGGCGCGGTCCCTGGCGAGTGGCGTGGTACTTGGCGAGCGGCCAAAGCGCAGTCCCTGGCGAGCGGCCGAGCGGCGCGGTCCCTGGCGGGCGGCCGAGCGGCGCGGTCCCTGGCGAGCGGCCGAGCGGCGCGGTTCCTGGCGAGCGGGCGAGTGGCTGGTCCCTGGCGGGCGGCTGAGTGGCGGTCCTGGGATGGGAGCGGCGTGGTCCCTGGCGGGTCGCCTTGAGCGGGCGCGGTCCCTGGCGAAAGGTGAGCGGCGCGTCCTCTGAAGAGCGGCGCGTCCCTGGCGAGCTGGCAGCTGGCGCGGTCCCTGGCGAGCGGGCGAGCGTGCAAAACCTGGCGGCGGCCGAGCAAAGGTTCCTGGCGAGCGCCCGAGCGGCGCCCCTGGCGAGCGGGCGAGCGGCGCGGTCCCTGGCGAGCGGGCGAGCGGCGCGGTCCCTGGCGAGTGCCTGAATTGCGGCGTGCGAGTATCCAGAGGCGGAGCGTGCGGAGGTGAAGGAGTTCATGCATGCGGCCTTTCCGAGGCTCGAGGCGTGGTTCCACTGGTTCAACTCCACCCAGCAGGGGGCCCTGCGAGGGAGGTGCGCCCCGCACTGCTTCAACTCCGCCCAGCAGGGGGGCCAGCCAGGGAGGTGCGCCCCGCACTGCTTCAACTCCGCCCAGCAGGGGGGCCAGCCAGGGAGGTGCGCCCCGCACTGCTTCAACTCCGCCCAACAGGGGGGGCAGCCAGGGAGGTGCGCCCCGCACTGCTTCAACTCCGCCCAGCAGGGGGGCCTTCCAGGGAGGTGCGCCCCGCACTGCTTCAACTCCACCCATCAGGGGGGCCTGCCAGGGAGGGTGAGCTCCACGCATCGGCTTCTGCCACCGTCAATGCATCGGAGGGCATTTGCGCCTGTGCATCTGGAGTGGCCTGCCCACCGTGCAGAAGATAGAGCAGAACACAGAGCTGCAGGTACAGCAGCCGAGTGAAGGAGACCCTCACAAAGCCGCCCTGCCCACCTCTGCTCCATATCGCATCCACATCCTACAGCCAGGCGTCGCCCCTGCCCGCATTCTCTCCGCCATCTCCGCCCCTGCACGTGAGCACCTGCAGATGCCCCAAAGTGCCTAGTGGTCGTCCCCCTTCCCGTGCCCGCACGCCGCCGTCGTGTGGGTGCCACGTGGCCTTTGGCGCGCAAGCATTCCGTGGGCGGGCTTGCGTGCGTGGGGCAGGCGCGTGTAGAGAACCTCGTGACTGACTTGTGACACACGCCATGATGTCGAGTGACTTGTGACACACGCCATGCTGTCGAGTGTCTTGTGACACACACACCATGCTGTCGAGTGACTTGTGACACGCACACCATGCTGTCAGTGACTTGTGACACACGCCTTGCTGTCAGTGACTTGTGACACACGCCATCTTGTCAGTGACTTGTGACACGCACACCATGCTGTCGAGTGACTTGTGACACACGCCATGCTGGCCGGCGAGTGACTTGTGACACCGCGCCTTGCTGTGAGTGACTTGTGACACACGCCATGCTGTCAGTGAGCTTGTGACACACGCCTTGCTGTCGGAGTGACTTGTGACTGCGCCATGCTGTCGGTGACTTGTGACACATGCCATGCTGTCTCAGTGACGTGTGACACACGCCATGCTGTCAGTAGCTTGTGACTACGTCATGCTGTCAGTGACTTGTGACACACACCATGCTGTCAGTGACGTGTGACCCTGCCATGCTGCTGTCAGTGACTTTGTGACACACGTCATGCTGTGGAGTGACTTGTGACACACACCATGCTGTTGGTGACGTGTGACACACGCCATGCTGTCGAGTGAATTTTGACACACGCCATGCTGTCGAGTGACTTGTGACACACACGCCATGCTGTCGAGTGACTTGTGACACACGCCGTGCTGTCGAGTGAACTTCGGGGAGGAATCAAAGGGTGTGGGGGAGGGGAGGTTCTGATGCGATTTCTGCAGCTTTCGCTGGCGCGGCAGAGACCGCAATGCGAGGAGGTGAGGGGCCACCCAGCGGGTTGGCACCATACCCTCCTTCACCCCTCAGGATTCCTCCAGAGGCCAGTAATGCTTCGGTGGTGGGTCCATATGGCATGCCTCTGGGACACCCGCCGATCACAGGGCTCCGGGATGGGCTGGATGTGAGCGCAGGGAGCTGAACCCGAAGACGCTCACCTCCGGCCTGGATGACTACCCCAGGTCTGCCCCACCGCGCGAATGAGGAAAGCTCAGGGAGTCGGGGGGGGGGCACGCGAGCCCCTTCCCCCTCGCGTGGGCCCCACCCTCCGTTGATTTGTTATACGGTGTTCCACTAAAACTGCTGCATCGGAAACCAGTTCATATCTCACACGGAAACCACTTAGACAGAATTGGGGAGAGAGGGGGAGAGGGGGGGGGACAATACTCCCTAAAAAATGACCCTCCTTCAGCACCATATAGATACTAACAGGCCCGCCAAGCAACGTGTACGTTTACTCAGATTGTTGGTATCCGATTGTTGGCACTAGTGACTCGGGACGCGCTTCCGCCTGGATCTGAAGTGTTGGAGCTCTGCGAATTCATTGAGAAGATATGTAGTTTTGTGTAACATGAAGCCGCGCGCAGGTCGGGGGCAGCCTCACACAGCACAGCCCAGGATATGCAGCATGCCGCTAGTCCTATTTCAGGGTTCATGAGCACCTGCAGTCTTGTCAACAGGTCGGTATAGCATTGTAAAGGAAACTCGCAAGGCGCGACAGGCGTCGCCAACGTGGCACGCATGTAACACAAATTATGCGGGACCGACGTCGAAGTTCTCAGGTTCCGTACTGCGATGCGCGCGCGCTTATGGTGGGGCATTCGATTCGAATTGCCGCTATGCACTTTAACACCTGAGTGGCCCCTGCACTGCCCCCATGTACCGTTGGCATCTGCACCATTTGGCGCTGAAATGGTTCGCATCTATTGGGGGGAAATGCAGTGGCTTTGGCGGCACCACCCGTACTGTCTCGGCCCTGATGTGTCCTCCGTGCTCTTGCGCAGAGCATCACACCCGTCCGCCAAGGAGCGCCATCTGGATCTACGCTGCTGGATGGCGTTGGCATCGCGGGCTTTGGCGGAGATGGCGCAGGCCGCGGGCCTGCCTGAGTATATTCCCCTCCCGCCTTCCCTCCCTCCCGGCCCCGCGGGCGCTCGGGCAAGCGCGAAAGGAAGGCATTTGGTGTGGCAGGACCTGGAACTGCTGCGCGCGGACGTCTCTCGTGCGTGCGCCGAAATATCGGAGCGCGCGCCGGGTCTAGCGAGGGGCGTCTCCCGGGCAAGCTTAGCCAGGATTGTGCAGTTCACATGCGCCGTCCCTGCAACACATGGACCGCCAGAGCAGCGTGTAATGCGGGGCTGTGATCGTACGAAGAGTCTAGCCACCGGCCGAATGGGAAAGTATGAGGAAATAGAGCCCCAAACGGCGAAACATTGCTGCGAATGACTTATTCCGGTCCTCGTTTCTAGAAACGCTCCGCCCTAAACATAAAACAGCGTTAATATTGAAAGCACGCCCCTTTCGCATGGGGATCCCCACAAGTTTGTTGAGCTCGGAGTTATGTCCAACCCACACATCCAGCATATGAAGAGCGTGCAAGGACCGCGCTAGCACGGCTCATTTGCACACGCCTCTTCACCCAGCGGCATCGCATGCCATGCCGCAAATGGCCAGAGGTGAACCAGTTCGCACCCGAGGGGCTCCCCAGAGACTGCGCTATGCTATGCTGAGCGTGTATGCAGCCCGCAAGTCGTGCTTAGGAGCAAGCCCCAATAGTAGGCGGAATGGCCAGTCTTAGCGGGCCGACCGCTTCAGCCGGTACCCGTGCAATCCCCAAAAGCCGTTGCTGCTGCCGCCAGTCCGCTCTTAGCGACACATGCAGTTGCCATGTCTTGCAACCCGTCACGCGTTTCCCATTTTGCCCACCACAAAGCATGGACCCCTCCTCTCCATACCCGCCCCTGCCAAACTCAGTCCACTGAGCCAGGGTGGACGCACAAACCCAACTTCCATAGGCTTCTGGAGACCAGCCCGGAGACTGTGCCGGCTGAATCCACACGTGGCAAGCCCACGTGGCATCTCGCAGCGGGTCAAGCGCCACGTGGACGCCTGCCACGCACCGCTTGCATAAGCGTGCCCTTGAGTGGTAGCAGTGATTTCGTCGAACCGGCACTCCCGCAGCTATTGAGGCTGTCAGGAGCTGGTGAGGTGAGCGGAGGAGTGCACCCTGCTGGGCATTGTGCTGTCCTGATCTCACACCACTAGCCTCCATGCAATACCCCCGCTGAGCTGAGGCAAACGCTGCCCTGAATCGTGCACGTTCCTGGCGGTACCGTCAGCGGCAGTATCGTGGAGCTGTGGAAGCAGCTTCCGTACTCAGTCCAGCTCCGAGATCAAATCACCCCCCCAACGCATCACACCCCCTCAGCCTCTCGGCCAATGGCGCTCTGAAAACAGGATGCCACTAAGTGCCACTGCGAGCGCTCTGGTCTCCCCATATATCATGGATATCATGGGAGGACTTTCGCGGCCTGCGTTCTGGAGGCGTGTGGATCGCATGGAAGATCCTGCGCCGTTGGATGGTGCCTCAAGATGTGACAGCAGTGCAATTGTATGTTTAGTGGAGTTCCCACCCCCCTGCCCCTTGCCGGGGAGGTGGCACCTGGGTTGGGAAATTGGAGGTGGGGCTGAGGGCCTCTCGGGGCGTGCGGCTGATAGGAGCCGGAGTGCGCCGTACGCCGCCACCGCCGCCAGGTGCCTTCCTCATGCCGCCGACGCCTGGGCCAGAGTCACGGGCTTGCCACGTGCTCGTTAAGCGCCAGCACTAGTTGTTGCATGGTGGGGGAGAGCGTGGAGGCGCCTAGCAGCGGGCGTGCTGCGCACGTCGTGGAAGGGCCGCGATGCGAGGCTGGTAGTTCTCGAGGAAGCGCACAGATTGCATTGAGGAACGGTGAAAGGAGATTGGTCAAAATGCAACGCGCGGAGGGAAGGGGGGCGTCAGGCTTGAGGACGACGACGAGCTGCGTGAGCTGCATTTCGACAGCGCCGCGGGCGTCTTTGCGGACTTTGGTAACCACTCAGAGGCAGTGAAGCTGGAGTGGGTTTGGCCCACTGGGCGGCCACAGCCCGGGCACCAGCCCGCTCTCTTACGCCGCACCCCCAAGAACCAGGCCCCGAAGCTCCAATACGTGCCCCAGATTGGCTATGTGCGTTGAACATCCGTTTCGTCGCCTCCCGTTCCATGCCTCGCCCGCCCTCCCTCACCGCCCTCCCTCAAATGAAGATGCCCAGGGGGGCTTAGAGGTTAGCAGATGGACGTAAAGATGCCCAGGCGGGCTTAGAGGTTAGCAGATGAACGTAAAGATGCACAGGGGGGCTTAGAGGTTAGCAGATGGACGTAAAGATGCACAGGGGGCTTAGAGGTTAGCAGATGGACGTAAAGATGCAGGGAGCTTAGAGGTTAGCAGATGGACGTAAAGATGCACAGGGGGCTTAGAGGTTAGCAGGTGGACGTAGAGATGCACAGGGGGGCTTAGAGGTTAGCAGATGGACGTAAAGATGCACAGTGCCCCCTGAAAGGAGCGCAGGTGGACGTAGAGATGCCCAAGGCAGCTTGAGGAAACAGACTGTTCGGAGGGTTGAGAGTTTTGTGTGGTGGAGGGGTCATACCTGTTCACCCAGGTCACCCTCTTCCCGCTGTTGATGAAGCTCCTCAATGCGGATGCCCCAGAGCTGCCCAAAATGCTCGAGATCATTCGCAGTGAGGTGGGCACCCGCTGTTTGGCTGGTGTGGTATCCGCTGTGGTCCTCTCGAGGGTGTATTTTTTTCTCTTTTTTTCTATTCGCTGTGGTACTCTCGAGGAAAGATGCCGTATGGACGTGTCACGGAGTCGCATCCACCTCGCGGTGAATACCGTTGTGCCATTCCTCTTTGTAGACGCCAACGTGGCACGAAATGCACAATGAGCCTGACAAACTGTGAGCGGCGGGTGAAGTTGTGCAGCACAAGCGAGGATGCTGCAGGCATCGCGTTTGTTTTACCCACCGCACGTGTGTCCATGTCATCACTATCTCTGTCATCGCGGCGCTGCAATGATCCGCATGCGGCTTCTGCGAATTGAAGGGGCAATGCTGGGTGCACGGTGTGTGAAACCCGTTTTTGGTAGGAGCATCTATGGACCCCATATGGTCTCCGCTCCCTCGGTGAGCTCCCACACCGCCATGCCTCCTGCGGACCTCGTCGCTGATCTGTTGCTGATTCGTTGCTGATTCGTTGCTGATTCGTTGCTGATCTGTTGCTGATTTGTTGCTGCTTTAGGTTGGGTTCGGCATCTCGGCCATTGCCTGCCTGGAATGAGCCTGGGGCACCTGGGAAACAGGCCGCAGCAGCAGCATGTACCTTCAGCGCAACACGGAGCATGATGCGCCGTACTGGCGTGGGCCCATCTGGATCAACATCAACTACCTCGCCTTGCGCGCCCTTCACCACTACGCTCAAAGCGGTGGCTCGGCGGCCCCCACAGCTCGGGAGATTTACACGTGAACGCCTGCACCATGCCTTCTCTGCACTGCAGCACCCACATGGGCCTGGAATTTCCATTTTTCAATTGGCACAGAAGGATAATGGCATGTTCGTGGGCTGAGAGTTAGAAAGGCGGGTGGCGGAGGGGCTCCTCGCAACCGGTGGGGTGCCGTGCGCAGGGAACTGCGCAGCAACCTGATGCGGAACATCATGCAGCAGTACTATGCCACGGGGTACTTGTGGGAGCAGTATGATGACAGCACAGGTGTGAAGTTGTCTCATGGCAGAAGTTAATTCTTTATCCATAACCCGGAGGAGCTGCGTGCTTGCTAGAGGAGTGGGCGCTTTTCCGATGGCGTTACTGCGTATGTAGTTCTCCAAATCGGGATCAGCTAAGATTGTGGACGATGGGAATTCAGTCGGCATGCACCTTGAGCCACTGTTAGCTTGGTGATATCTCATCATCATCGGGCACTGTTCAGTTGCTTTGTTTCGCCTTCTCGTGTTTTGGTTGAGGCCCGTGGGCAATGTTTGGCGTGGAATGGCAGTGGAGTGCCGTTTGAACTGGGGCAAACTTTGGGGAACTGCTGCAGGACATGGCAAGAGTTCACATCCCTTCACAGGGTGGACAGCGTTGATTGTGCTGATCTCAGCAGAGACCTACTAATCGCTGTACACTGCAAAGATGATAATACTACGTACAAATCCAATCCATTAATCCAGCGGTGTACCACCCAGTAGATGTTGCCAGCATGTTCCGTCTGCCGCGCTGCCTGACAGCGGTCAGTAAATGCATGGTATGCACATATACTGAAATCCAGTACAGAAATCCGTTCATGTGATCATTTGTTGTTCACATTGCAGTTTAATAAGCCTGACCAAGCATTGTAATCAATAATTGGGTTTGACGAGTATGTGCAATGACCGTTAGGTTGCATGCTAGACTGGAAGGCAACACGGAGGACGGAAACGACGGAGGAACGTTTATAGAAGGGAAAGGAAGTGTCCAATATTCCGAGTACACATCATCGATGACACACTTCGCGCCGCGGCCGATAAGCCTGTTACCAGTTCAGTTATTTTCACAATCCGAAACGACATTTTCACGACATACACCCTAGGCAAGAGCAGTAATTATTCATCTCCACAAAATTCAAAACTTCGCGCTTCCACTCTTAAAAAAGTTTCTAAAGGTCCATATGTGTGCCCCAGGAGCCGCCAAAGGTAAGACGTTGCACTTTGGCCACGTAATTTGCGGTGTCGCGCTGGCTACTTTCGGTCTTAGTACTGCTGGTGCGCCGTACACGCCCCTCGCGGGAAAACGGTAGATTTAAAAACGAAAGCCTTAGAGCGGTACGACCTTTTTAATCGTTTGATAACGGGTTTCGTAAGAGACGTATATTTTTCGAATTCTCGTTTTCGCCTCAAGGTCAAGGGACGAAAGTATTTGTTCTTCGTCAGTCGAATTGTCACGTACTGATCCGATTTTCGGATTCAAGCGTTTACGGCGGCAACGCAATACTGAGTCCCCGATGCTTCCATATTTTTATGAAAACAATATGTTGCAACATATCTACTTTTGCCGCAGGCACATCCGCACCGCGTTGGAGACGCTTTTTGACTGGGCTGACGATGTCGCCCACTTTCGGATCTGGCGGCAGGACCTGTCTCTTCTGAAGGGAATTCAACGGTATGCACGGTGGGTTCACTTTTAAAACGTTGCATTCATCTCAGGAAACGATATTACATCTTAGGTGGAAGGTTTCTTGCGCTTAGTTCATGTGTTTTACATCTTACGTGTTGGGTTTTGCAGGGGTAATTTACCTGCGCCGGTCACGCGACAAACGGCTTCGTTACTTCGAGTGTTCCAACTCATTGGTGTGGCAGTGTTGAGCTTGGCAAAGCCTAAATTACCTTGGGTTCAACCCCGCATCACGCCTAGCTTTCGCGAGCCCCTCGCCAAGTGTGGCAATGGACTCGGGGAAGCTACCCGACGGCACAAAACATACGCAGACCCGACCGGGTGTGGCAGTCTGGAGGTTTGGCGAATGTCATCCCAGCTTGGGTTCCAACCCAGTCACACCGAGTTTTCTCGAGTTTCTCGCCGTTTGTGGCAAGGGACTTGGGAAAGCTACCCGACGGAGCTGCACTAAGGATTCAGTCAGGGTGTGTCACTGCACAGCACTTTTGGTGTGGTAGTCTGGAGGTTTGGCAAATGCCACCCCAGCTTGGGCTCAGACCCAGTCACGCCTAGCTTACTCGGGACATTTGACTCGAAGGACTCGGTCCTTTATTGACTCGAAGGACTCGTGCAGGCTACCCGACGGATATTAATTGTGCAAGTCTGTCGGGTTTCTGTCTCTCCATTTGCGTATCCCTAAAACCCTGAGCACTGCAAGCACCTTGAATCATGAAAAGGCTTTGCATCGTTTTCTTGAGCTAGTCATGCATCCATATTGGAATTTGCTCGATTTACTTTCGATGCCTGCTTGCGAACGAAAGGGAAACGGCTGCGCAACGCTTCCCCCCAAAAGGTTTTATGGTGAATTTCAAGCGGGGGAAATGGATAAAGGGCAAATATTTTTGAAACTCTACACGAGAATTTTGTGTTAAAGCGGGCTTTCACGACGGGCGAAAGCCGAAATCTACTAGCGGACTGGCGACGAGTCCGCAGCACGAAGCAGCGGAAATGAGCTTAGAGCTGCTCATCAGCACAACTCACTCAGGCTGCGGGGAAAAGTCTTTTTGGGGAAGAATTTTAGAGCCATTTGGGAAGAATTTTGACATTGGTCATTTTTGGGAAGAATTTTGACAATGACTCGTGCGTGACGCACGCGACGTATATTCACGCGTATGAGTGTGTGGCACACTGGACAATTCAAGTTGAAATCTGATTTCCCTCTCTTGTGACAGTCGAGTGACACTCTCAGTCCTCATAACATTTTGCCATGAGTATAAATCGTGCAATCGACAAAATACCATATATATTTATAAACATTTTACGATTCCAGGAAGATAGCTTCCAGGTCATGTTAGCCTGTGGTCTGTATGACCAATAACCAAAAGTCTTGCGGGAATCCTTTTTTTCCAGCCAATAATCTGGCCGCGATGTAGTGAATATACCAAAGGTTTATATTCACCAAAATATTGGTTGGTGAGATTTAATTTTTATATTTTCCATTCGTATATCCGTGGTATGATGACGTGTCTAGCCTCCGTCACGTGCTCACGTCGAACAAACCACTGTCCGCTCAGATGTTTTCTCTCAGACCTCTACCTCACGCTGCTGGACAGTGACTTACGTAACCCCGTAAGTCACTTTCCAGCAGCGTGAGGTATAGGTCTGGGAGATAGACCTCACGCATCGAAACTTAGCATACTTATTGTTGGGCGTGTTAGGAACAACATATTTTTTGCGCGCGGGAGATCCGTGCACATTATGGGATCTGGGACGCCGCGCAAGGGAGGGGGTCATTGGGCACGCATCGAGTGAAAGGCTCGACATACGCACCGCATGAAAGCATCATGCACAGCACAAGCGTATCACGCATATCATATACGCATAGCAAACACTTTTTGAGCATCTGACAGCGCGCTGTCAACCCTAGCAAAAACGCGGATGTCCACCGCGTCCACGTTTCCGCTAGGGTTTCGTCCCTCATCCGCGCGCTCGCTTGCAAGCAAGCATGCGCAGCGGATGAGGGAACCGTTTACCAAAATATTATCTCATATGTGTTATATTTCAACACTATTTCGTACAGTCTGAACGGCCAACCACAAATCTCGCTAAGGGCCGGCGCGTGCATGTGGGTATAGTGAGCGGGATTTTAGGTTTTTCGCGACTTCCAAAAGTAGCGAAAGCGGTTATCATTGTCCGCGATGCGGATACCCACGGACTCAGTAGAAATCTGTGATAATATTAGATAGGAATAAGTTACTTAGGTGAACACATAATCTTAGAAATCTTCGCCTGGCTGTACGGGGTCTCACTGCGAGGGAGAGCGCGTTCCGCGTTAAGTTGAAATTGCATAGTTAACAAATAGCATTTGTACATCGCAAAATGCTCAAAGCGACATCTGCTGTAAAATGGGACAGTGACACTGCGAGCATCATACGTATGCCGTTGCGAGAAGTGAATCTGTCAAAAACCTACCAAATCTTTTGCGTCTCAAAATGACATACCGTACAAAAAAGCAGTCATATGCCATACACCCCATTGTGGCGTGCCCCACTTCGACTTTTTCGCGGGTACGCACGATTGAATGCAGATATTGATGCCACATTTTCAGTTCACGGTGAAGATGAATTAATTTACATTTCCAACGTTTCTCTCGTGACTAATGTATCACGTAATGTATCCAAGATGTGAATGCTATTGCGCCACATCGGCTATAGCGAGAGTTGGCCGTTGCGTTGGACCTTTTCAGGCTGGTATGGCCAGTATAAATCCCACCGTATCCGCGGCGACTCATGCGCGTCAGTGTCACGTATAAGCACGCACGCATGAGTCAGTTCTCATAATTCTTCCCAAAAAGAACCAATGTCAAAATTCTTCCCAAATGGCTCTAAAATTCTTCCCCAAAAACCCCCGAGCCCAGGCTGCGTTGAGGGCTCAACGGCGTGCACGAAGGCATGGGGCACCCTTGTCGGAGTGCATCGGTGACGACGAGACCATCGCGCTCACACCGCAGCAGAGTCTAGCACATCTGGCTCTGCACGCCACTCGTGCAGTGGCAGCGGCAGCAGAGGTTTGCGTTCACGCGTTTCAGCGGGCGAGCAAACCCACGACTGGCTTGGTGACTACTGGCACAATGCCCTGCGGCTGCACAACCAGGGCGCTGTCCCAGCAGCCTGGCGCGAGGGCCAGCGGCTGCACCACTGAAGCACAACCTCCGCAGCATGGCATGGCGCCCCGCAGCTGCACGGCCGGGACGCTGCCTATGCAGCCTAGCACGACGCCCAGCGACTGCACGGCCGAGACGCTGCCTCAGCAGCCTAGCGTGGCACCCAGCGGCTTCATGCCCGAGACGCAACATGTGCACCCTGGCGCGGCGCCCAGCGGCTGCACGACTCTGGCGCCGCCTCTGCAGCCTAGCGCGTTACCCAGCGGCGGCACGGGTGAGGCGCTGCTTCCGCAGCCTGGCACGGCGTCCAGCAGCTGCATGTCCAAAACGCAGTCTCCGCAGCCTAGCACGGTACCTAGCAGCTGCACGCCCGAGGCGCAGCATGTGCATCCTGGCGCGGCGCCCAGCGGCTGCGCGATGGATGCGGCTTTTGGGTGGACGTACGAGGACCTCCTTTACCCGAATGGCAAATGGTACCCGATGGACACGGAGCCAATTTAACAGCAGCCGCCCACGGCAGTGAGCTGTCCCAGCAGCGGCGCTGAGCCGCGGCCGCCCACGGCAGCGAGCTGCCCCAACAACGGCGCTGAGCTGCGGCCGCCCACAGCAGCCAGCTGCCCTAGCAGCGGCGCTGAGCTGCGGCCGTTCAAAGCAGCGAGCTGCCCCAGCAGCGGCGCTGAGCTGCGGCCGCCCACGGCAGCGAGCTGCCCCAGCAGCAGCGCTGAGCCGCCCACAGCAGCGAGCTGCCCCAGCAGCGGCACTGAGCCGCCCACGGCAGCGAGCTGCCCCAGCAGCGGCGCTGAGACGCGGCCGCCCACGGCAGCGAGCTGCCCCAGCAGCGGCGCTGAGCCGCGGCCGCCCACGGCAGCGAGCTGCCCCAAGATAATGGCTTATTTTCAAATTTCAAATTTACTTTCTCTGCGAGATATATGGAACGAAACATTGAGGAAACCTGCAAATATTTTGAAAAAGATTGTCGACAGGCTATTGCAGGGAATCTTGCCTTTATTCAAGAGTTGCACTTATCGGGGACCGACGCAGAGATCATTTTTGATTGCAACACCGGTTGGGTAGCCCTTGAGCAGATTTGGAGACGCCATGACAGAAGCATAACTAAGGTACAGTTTCGGGTTTTCAATGTATTCTCGTATTAAAGCATCTAAACCGCGGCATACCCCTATTTTACGACGCCGTTCTGACGTTCACAGAGCCGTATTTCACGACGCCGTTCCGACCGAATCAAGGCGCAAGCGGAACCCCGACAATCTACCAAATCTCTCCTTCCTATAAACACCGTTGAGGCAATCCTTGAATATTGGAACGTTTGAAGGTTGGTACCTAGCACGCCCTTTTCAGCTGTTCGCTTCAAAGTCTTTCGCGACTGCCCTTTCACATATCATATTCTCGGCTTCACTCGAGCGCATCGTCATTTACTTCATTTCGTCAAGTTTGGTTCACCTGACCGTTTCCATGTATTTCGTGCTGTTCAGGCAATTGATCGCCCAATCTTCATGCCAAAGAAACCACTAAAACCACCAGCGTGGCAAATTCCAATCTTCACTGTTCTTGCCAACACAACCCAGCGCATTTGTATCTGTCCCACCTGCTTAATTGACAAATATTCTGGCGCGTGATCCAAAGTCCTAGCGACACTACACCTCTACAATTTGAATTCCGCCAACCACCTAGGCCCCTCATCTTGGGATAACAACCAGGCTTCCCCGTCAGTTTCACAATCCCCGTCCCTTGCTTCCCCGTCGGTATCACAACCCGCCACTCACCAGTGTACACCTGAAGTTCCCAAGCTACGCCGAAGCACGAGGTCATCTCTCGGAAAACGCTCAAGTCTAGCCTAAACCGGTATGTCGCAATTCTCCCTTCCTGCGGTTCATGTCTTCTTCGCGTTACAGTTCTTCTACTGTTATCTTCTCATCTAATTCACTACGTACCTTCTTGTTTTACACATTGAGTAAACCGATGTTCTTTCCTCTTATCCGCAGATGCCTCCGCAAAATGGAACGCATTGGGGGGTTCTCAAGGAGAGAAACTACGCCGATGTACGCCGATTCCTTCAGGAGCAACGAGGTGCCCACGCTTCTGCCAATGGCAAAACTCTCAGGTGCGCATCAGCAACTCGCGCTCCATGTAAGAAAAGTATTGTTGTCTTTCATTTTCCACGGTGCGCAAGTGAAAACTTCTAAACTTCAAGTTGTGCAATTCTTTTTGAATTCTTTTCACTCATGGTACCGCATAGCCCATTATCTTTGGGCGCATCAGCATATTACGCTCCTTGTTGCAAATTGTTCCTGCCCGTCAACTTAAGTAGCGTGCGCGACTCAATACTTATAATTAGGCAATTCAGTTTCAATTCTTTTCACCGAGGGTACCTCACACCCCATAACATTGTGCGCATCAACAATCCACGGTCCTTCTTGGAATGTGCTCTTAGCCGCGAAGTTAATCTGGGTGCGCGACTGCACTACTCAAATTGGACAATTTAGTTTCACCAAACTTCCCTATCCTTTTCCCTATGCAGGATGCTTCCTAAAAAGTTGTGGGGCGGAGGTCATCTTCGAACTGCTGACCTCACCATCTTGGACCCGGAACCAAATGTCCCCATTGTCACAAAAGAACAAGCAGCAAAATCCTGGACGAAAATGTTTACCTTCCTTCGCCAGGTTTGTATTTCTACCTCTTCATGCCTTCCTTGCGACATCAAATTCACCAGCCTCCAAGGACCATTTTGGTATAAGGATGGGTGAAGGGGGCTTCGTGAGCACCCGGGAGGGGCCATTTGGGCTAGGGGGGGGTAGCGTTGGGTGCATTGTCATCATGCGTATCATCAGCTGTCATACAGCATAGGGTATAGTGAGAGGGCTGATGAGCAATTGAACGAAGGTCCTGTAGTGCAGGCTGTGGGGAACATGTGGATATAAGGATGGGTGTAGGCGGCCTTGTGAGGCCCCGGGAGGGTCATTTTAGGTGGAGAGGGTGGGGCTAAGTTATTGGGGAAAGAGCTGCCACGAAATCCTGCTAAGGCGGGAAGGATGGGATACAATGATTGTGGTTGCAATATGTCATCAGCGTCTTTCTTGGTTTTACAATCCATCGCAAGTTTGATTTTTGAAATCATGTCATCTCCTTCGCGCTGTTGAAAAGACGTTGTTGGCTTTGCAACGTCGTCGAAGTCAGAAACGGAAGCCAATGTGTATACATCACACCGAGCAGATGGATATTGTCTAATTGAGGCAAGTGCCCACATGTCGGGCAGGTCTCCAACAGCGCCAATTATCCATGGGAAACATGTCACTTTCTCCTGGCTACCCTTTGGTGTCCACATCATCCCTAGCCAGCCAGCACGTCGCACATCGCTTAGAACGATTTCATAACAATGGTTAAGCAAATCTCTGTATCGCAATCTATATGTATCAGAATTCCGGGGCAATGAACGTGTATATTGTAATTGAGGCATGAGGGCAATCCTGGTTAGTGAGAGCAGCTGCCGTGCGTGCTCTTTGGAATAAGCGACACACGCCATCATTATTGGATGAAAGACTGTTCGGTTGAGTTTGATGTGCGACTTGTCTGAATACAGAAAAATTGGTACCAAATATTGCCCGCATGATAATTCATTATGTGCATCTATCCATGCATCGCAGTCACGAATGTCCGTGTAGATCCGTTCGCCGGCGTCGTTAAATTTGGGATTTGGCGTGAGGTCTATATCCTCCGGTGCATGCTCCACAAGTCTGCGGACGTCATCTAATACATTCTTCTTCCGATATAACAGTAATGATTGCTCGTCCGACGATCTGGTTACATCGGTTGGCATTTCCGCCCAGGAGTCTTCCAGTCCGAGCAAATATTTCTCCATTTCTTTGCTCGTGTTAAATCTGAGGACATCGTGCTGATCGGGAGTAGTCTCGTCGGTGAAGATATGGCTCTTCACCTGAAATTCCCAACAGCACACCCCCTGCTTTGTTGAACCATCTTCGCTACATCCGATTGAGTGCGTCGTGACGATTCGCTGCACTCCGAAAGCACGACGAGCAAGTAGATGAGACGAGGCACTAACATAGCACTATCGATCGCATTATGTTCGGGTTCAGGTCTGGTCTATATTTACCGTTTTGATCAATTCATCGGAAAGCGGTGACGGGATTTTAGCGTGTACTCTGGCTAAAATATTTTCCAATGGCGTCAATTTTTTATGAATGTCAGCGTGGAATAGTGTGGTCTCCATCCGAGAATCAGCATCTCGCTCGTTGATGTGTTCAATAGGTTCGCGTCGATTTGGCTCAGTAAGAGAAGGTGCGATTGCATCGAGTACGTCGGCATGGACTGCATTGTCGGCGTCGTTAGACGTGTTGCCGGAGGTTTTTTGCTTTTTGTGCGATAGTATACGCATACATTTGCCCCATACCCTGGTGGATTGCGACGTCGAGAAAACTTTTGCCACACCGCGAGCAGGCGGGCATTATTGTAGAAATCCACAGGCAAATAAATATGGCAAATGCCACCCTACGAAGGTACGAAGGCATTCGCAACAATAGCTGTGCAACGGATGAATGGATGCAATGTCGCAATAAGACTAGAGATGAGTGACTTTCAAAATGTACAGGCACGACCCGATTCGTGTACGCTCGTGGCTGACGTACGTACTGAATGTCGACATCAATATACTATGCGATTTATTTGTCGAACCAAAAAATCACTCTGCCTCTTTAGTTTAGCCAACTTATCGGTACACAAAATTTGCCCCTCCGATTCGAAAAAAGCCTTCATCAGCATCATGAATAAATGGATAATGTTATGTCATACTAGGCTTGGTCGATCTCATTTTGGGATCTCTACTACTAGGCCATTTGAATTATTAAACCCAGTGCATACCCGTACTACCTAAGCGCTCGGGCCTGCTGATATGTGGGGATGTCTATCTTCGGGCTTGTTGTGTGTGTGTGGGGGGGGCAAATCCCGTGTGCTAGTTAGGGGACCCTTCTGGTGGGCTGGGAGTACGCTGACTATCGGCACGCCGTCACTAATATATCTGTCATCAATATCGATTCTACATCAGAGGTCGAGCGGAAACCTGGAGATCGCCATCCACAGTATTGATATTTGAATTTAGACATCGGTATAAACCTCATAAGTGCTGCACACCGTTGCGTGGACTGCCCATTCCATCCGACCATGCTTTTTATGGAACTGTTTACTATGTTTCATGGAACGCACAAGTGAATAATTGCACAACTGATGGCATCCAGCGACAGCCGTCGCCGACGGCGGAGTAGTGACAATGCGAACGGGGATGATACTAATAATGATGTAGGTAGAAGAACTCGAGCACGGCGAGGAGGGTCACATAGTCATTCTCCTAGTTCATCAGTCTCCAATCAGTCATTCAACAGCACGACAGCCACGTCATCACGTACGACAGCAACTCCAAAGCCGAGTTGTGTTCATTCGGACCTAGCTCCTGTTCACCAAAATGCTTTTCTCTCAGAACTCTCCCAAACAGAATGGCTCCCCACCGGGTGTCACATGAAGTCCACCGGACCGAGCTGAGCTCATCCACGGCCTTGCGAAGATCGAAGAATGTCACAGGCACCACAGCGCCTCAGCCGCGCCACGTAGACGAGATCTCCGGGTCGCCGCGCCGGCTCACAGCTGGCGCCAGCAACGCCGACGAGAACGACGCGAAGCGCTGCGCAACGCCCTAAGCACGAAAGTGCACAACAACTCACCACCGACGCACCACAGATGACATCGCGTCACAACAACAGCTAGCTTCAAAATGTGGTACCTCAAGAGTCACCAACGGAATGTATCATTTGGCGACAGTTCAAATGCAGGAACAGACCACTGATTGGAGGAGGCGAAGCATCGCGAACCGAAAGGTCGCCAAATACCTCACTGCAACTGTAGGAAATTAGCTTCTTAAGAGAAATAGAGACGCTTTTCAAACATTCTGCAGATAACTTTGAACCTTTCAAAATCATCTTGGCCGTGCGTAAATTTGTATCGAACATATTTTTCCTCGCTGAATTCACAGCGACGTTGCAAATCCTCACGCACCCAGCGCCCGTTTGAATCAGTCAGGGACAGTTTGTCTGGTACGCGTTCCGCACGTAACGCATAGCATAAATTCAGCGACCCCGAATTCGCAACCTCGCTCGCGCTGCCATACCGCTTAGGCGTAGATTCACACTCGTGTAATTGAAGGCGAATCCGCAGTGCTGAAGGCCGCAGCTCCACGCAGTCGAGGTAAGCCCGAGGCAACGTGTGATAGGAGGTGAAAGCTTTCCGTGTTTCCTCGCAAGGAACGGGCAGCCGTGCAGGAACTCGCCATGCCCACGAGGAGCCCGGAACACCTCTGAATTCACCTCACAGCAATAAACAGGCGCGCAAAAGTGTACCCTGAATTCATGCGTACGTGCGTGCGTTTGCGGTATGTGTGCGTGCCGCAGCTCAGCGTTAACTTCATTCACTAACGCCGCTGCTGCTTTCTTCTCCGTGTTCGCACGAAGACATCGTCTTCGTCGTTTACGATCACTTTTCTTTACCAAGTTCCCGAGGGAATTCTCAGGTGAGGCGCGATAGTTCGCACTCCCGTGAATTCCCATCCTGAGAGTGTTGAGAAGGTGCACGGCGACGCCGAGACGGCCAGCAGCTTTCCTTTTCAAATAACCCGAATTCAGCACAAGTATGGAAAGTCAGCACGCTCGGCTAAGCTCGGCTATTTTCGACGACGTCCCAACTCAACACCTTTGACGACTTTTCAGACGCCAAAGAGACGACCGCTCCTCTTTCCGGGCCCCGTTTTGCCGTTTTCAAGTGTGCATTCACGCGCTTTCTGGCTGTATGACTGCCGAGTGGATTCACCACACTCGACCTCTGCCCGAACACCATGAATTCTCAAATATCGTCCAACTGCGTACTTTTGCTGACGTGTACTGGAATATCCTAGTTCACTAGATATCAGAAACTCCCGAACTGTGTGGATAAACTCTTAAGATAAATAAACCCTAAGCTAGATATACTCGGAACGGTCTCGGACGGTTTCGGAGTCTAGCCTACCTGTGACACAGCGTGTGTCACAGCACGAACCTATAGATCAGTCAGCAGTCCAGTGTTGGTCCTAGGAGTCTGTCATAGGGGCCTGCCCGGGACTCCCAGTCAGGGCTGCCTATACAGATTTCAGCACACCACCCCAGCACTGTGGGTGGTGACTGTCTAGGAGAGTCAGATAATGTAAGATAAGGGCAGGAGCCAGGTTGACAGACCTAACTGCTAATCCAACTGTGCAATTCTGAAACACAAATTGGAAACCCTCTAGCTAGCACAGGTGCAGAAACCTACGGGCATTGTGCACCCGCTAAACAACTGAAAGGCACCGAGCTAGCAAGCCAGAATGTAACTTGTAGATGTCAAAAGCAAAACATAAACCAGAAAAGTTGTTGAAATCACCGGAGTTCCGCACACCACCATGTTGGTGTGCATCCAGAGTGAACAAGAAGTCAATCGACAGCACCAAAGTAGCCAGCTGTGGTCTCAATCAAGTCGGTCTCGAAGGGAGGGTTCCCGAAAGGACCTCTCTCATGTAGAGCCACACCGTAGAAGAAGGCCATGTCGAAACTCAAATCTGCCTGAGCAAGGTCCTGAAAGAGGTCAGGGGGCTCAGGCGGCTCAAGCGGTGGCACATTGTCAGCCACAAAGAAACCCCGAGCCGGGATCACGGATTCAACAAATTCATTCGTGGAGAAAATTGACGGAGTCTCCCAATCGAGATCACCACCAGGCGAAGGCAATCCCGCAGCCGACCGAGCATCGGGCACAGCTGCCACCCCCATGATCGAGATGCAAAGAACGAGGGAAAGGAGGAAAGGAATTCCCCACGGCCCAACCGTGGCAGGAAAGCCCCAAGGCGGCTTCCCACAACCGTAGGTCCTCTGCCCGTCCACGGGCGGCCCGGAAGCATGATTGGCCGACGGAGGCGAACCTCGCGGCTTCAGCCGGAAGCTGCCGTCGGCAAAGTCCTCGTAGTCGTCGGTGTCGTAGCCGGTGAGGTCAACCGGCGCGATGGCGGCGTGGTTGACAGTCTGAACGAACCCAGGGAACTCACCGTCCGTCGTGGCAGTCACCCGCGCCGATTGAAGCGGCACGGGCTTCACATCCTCCTCCCGCGAGACAGGTATAGCAGGGGCCGGCACGGCGGATGCCGATGCCGCCGCACCACCTGCCGGAACCTGCTCCTCCGGCATGTTCCCCGCTGCCGCGGGGCCGCACACCAGAGCCGATGCATGCGGCTCGAGAACCGCCGGTGGTGGGAAGGATGCGTGGGCGTAGTGCACCTTGCAGTTTGCCGCGGCATGGACCTCCGCGGCGAGATCGTCCAGCCGCTGATGAATGTCGTCACCTGCGGGCCCGTCCGCAGGCTGCTGCGGCTCTACCGTGAAGCCGTAGGCGGACACGTCGATCCCGCCCACGGCACCCGCACAGAGTACCGCAGGCGGCCCGTACGTAGATGCCGCAGTGGCAAAAGCCTCGGCTCCATCATCCGCCGCCTGCTGGAACAGTGCACACATCGCCAATGCACGCACCCCCTCCGCGTCCTCCTCGTCGATGGGAATGCAGAATGCCGCGGCCGAGTGCGGGGGATGCTGACGCCCGCCCAACGGACAGTCGCGGTAGAAGTGGTACTGCTCACCTTTTCCCGCCTTCTTGCACCTCCCGCAAAAGGGCTTCGCCTTCTGGTCGTCACGGTCGAAACCGACTGCAGGCAGCGGGTGCGTGCCGACACGGAATCCCCGCTGCGTACCGCGCTGCTGCTGCTGCCGCTGCTGACGCTGCGGCTGCTGCCGCTGCTGCTGCGCCGGTGGCGCGTCCGTCCCGCGCTGCTGCCGCAGCAAGGCCTGAAGCTCGTTGATCTTGTCGAGGAGAGCGCCGTACTCCGTGCTGGAGAGCTGCGCAGAGATGCCGCTCTTGCCCGAAACCGCCTTCCCCGCCCCCGTCTGCGCCCAAGCCTGATAGATCTCCACCACAAGGGAGCGGAGAGACGCCAAGGAGACATGCGCGAGGTCGGCCGCGAGAGGATACCGCACCTTGACCGCGGTGTAAAACACCGGGTCCAGCCGGTTGTACAGGGAGAGCTTCCTGGTCTCCTCGGTGGGTGTCCAGTCCGTAGCTTTGTTATCCCGCACCAGACGCTGTTCCCGAGCCAAGATGGGCTGCGGGTCAGTGTCTGCGGGATAACGCAACGCGGCGTGCTCCTCCTGGTGCGACTCACGTAGCGCCACCGGTACGCAGCCCTTGATGATGTCCACAAGAGCTCGCCGTCCATCACGGTCAGATGAGGCGTCGGTGCCAGTCAGCCAGACGTAGGCGTTGCTGTGCTTCTCGACAACCAGAGCCAGAACGTCGTAGAGCAAGCCGTTGACCTTGGTCACCACACGAGCCAGAGGGTCGTCGAGGTCAAAAGATGCCAGCTCCAGCCCAGCTGAATGAAACTCCGTACGCAGCTGCACCACCAGCTCGGAGAGGAGGCCAGCGTCGTCCGTACCGCGGAAATGGTGCTTTTTGTCACCAAGGACATCCTCGCGGATACCCTTGGCCCACTGGCGGTGTAGACGCGCCTTGTAGACTTCGTCAACCAGCTTGCTCTGCTCCTGCAAGTACTTCCTGGTCGCCACGTCTGCATCCTCGTTGGAATTCGGAGCGGGGGTCGGAACAGTTGGCGTACGCACCGTCGGACTGTTCCGAACCCCGTCTAATAGCCTCAGTGAGGCGTCGATGTCACTGTCCCTGTCCAGGGACTTCTTCGCTCGGGTTAACATGCCCATACTCTGAAAAGCCAGAGGGGAGGTGGTACGCAGTCGCGCGGTTGGGTGTGGTAGCGGAAAATGGTAATGGTCAGCAGCGGAGAGAAGCTGAGAGAGCGGAGCGGCGAGGGGCACTCGAAGATGTCGTCGAAGTCGAAGGTGTCGCGAACACCAGCCCAGAAAACAGTAACCAGCAGGGCCAGTGCTGGTGCAAAACTGGATCCGAACTTTGCTAAGACTGGTCCGTAACGAGGCGCGGTCCCCATGGCCGCCACTCACAGTTGCTTACCGCAAACAATTCATACCATAATTCCTAGTCGCACCCAAACGCGCATGCGCGCACCACCTCTCCAAGCGGCCGTTTAGCCAATCATGGCCAAATCAGCAAGTGGAATAAAAGCGTGGATGGGGCCACGACCTACTGGAATATCCTAGTTCACTAGATATCAGAAACTCCCGAACTGTGTGGATAAACTCTTAAGATAAATAAACCCTAAGCTAGATATACTCGGAACGGTCTCGGACGGTTTCGGAGTCTAGCCTACCTGTGACACAGCGTGTATCACAGCACGAACCTATAGATCAGTCAGCAGTCCAGTGTTGGTCCTAGGAGTCTGTCATAGGGGCCTGACCGGGACTCCCAGTCAGGGCTGCCTATACAGATTTCAGCAACGTGGCCTGAGCCGACCCCTGTGAATTCTGTGCCGACTGCTGTTGCCTGCTTTGGGCATTCCCACTCGGGCTGGTTGGCCCGGCTCGGGGGCTGAGTTCAACCTTTTTCAACCAGCCCGAGCGAGCTGTGAATTTGGTCTCTGCTGGCCGCTGGACCTTGGCCTCCCTTTTGAAGTCGAGCCCACCAGTCCACTCGGCCTTCGCTGCGAAGTTCTTGAGCCTGAGCCGTCCCTTCTTGCTTTTCCCTTGAGGATTCCCCACTGACCAGGCACCTTTTCGTCAGGTTGCCCGTCAGGGCCTTTGGGGATGCACATACAGCCCCGTGCACTTTCGAAATTCCCAGAATAGGGCCTTTTCAAACATTCTGCCGACAACTCTGAACCTTCCCCATTCCATATATACCCAAAATTTCCCCCCCGTAAACGGCCCGCGCGCCCAAACTCCGCCAACCCGCACACCCGAGACCTCGGCAGCCTGGCCACCACGACGCCCGCCACGACGCAGCGCTGTTCATAATCGCGACACCTTGTCTTCCTCCTCGTTGTCAACATATGAACGCAACTCCAACTTCTCGCACATCGGCCAACCCAACTCAGGCCCCTTGTCGCTGACCATCGCCAACATTTTGGCACGAGCCCGTGCTCGCTCCCTGCCCTTCTCAGCCAGGTCCATTACACGCTCGAGGGCCCTAATCGCGTCCTCAGGTAGCTCCAAACCCACCACCAATTGCTGAACGTCCTTCACCGCTGCCACCGTCGTGACGTGAGCGACGTAGTGGTGCTGGACCTCAGCGTACTGCTTGCGCAGCCCCTTGTCCTTGTCCTTTTCGTTCGTGGCCCTGGTCAGCTCCACACGATCAGACCCTGGAAAGTTCTCCAGGTCCACAGGCATTTCCCAAGGGCGCCCACGCTTTCCAGCCGCTTGAGTCGCGTCCCCCAACAATTGCGCTAACCGATTGGTAAAGCGACCCATTTGGACCATCAACTTCCCCTGCTCAGGCGTAAGCTCCTCTCCCTCACCAAAAGCAATAATCGCTGCCGCATACTGAGGTCGCGCCTCCAACTCCGTAATCTTGAGCTGGCATTTCTCAGCGTCCGTGTACCACTCCATTCCGCGCACAGAAATAGATAAAAATTCTCAACTACGCTACGCAATCAACGAACAATTTCTCACTACGGAACGCGCAGCGAGACACTTCTACACAGTTAATCAGAACACGGCAAGAAGCCTTCTCAGTCACCGAGACGGCTCTTATGGCCTCCGACCGATTAGAAAACCTCAGTTTTCAGATCGGTTCCCGGTGACTGTCATACTTCCAGTCACCTGTCACAGATCAGAAAACTTTCAGTTTTTTAAAACTGTAAACTCGGTTTATAAAATCAGTTCGATCATGAGTTCATGACTGACAGATGACGCTGACACAGTGACGTTACAGTGTCATCATCCCGCTTTGCTATTCGCGGTTTGCTTGTAAGTAAGTAAGTAAGTAAGTAAGTAAGTAAGTAAGTAAGTAAGTAAGTAAGTAAGTAAGTAATAAGTACAGTAAGTAAGTAAGTAAGTAGAGGTAAGGTAATTTGCTTCGGTCCTAAAACATAAAGAGCAGAGGTAAGATCAGAGGTTCTCGTCTGTTGTATGAAAGATCTCACAACTTTCCACAACACGGTCAGATAAAATGACTTTTGTCTCATGCGAGAAGTGTGAACCCACGAGAAATCGTGCACCTGCATGCGTGCACAGCTGATCGAGCTCATCTCGACCCTAGCACGATTTAGCTGTGAGAATATGTCGTGTTCTTCTCGTGCATAAGTGTGAATCGAGCAATTCCAGTGGAGAACGAAGCATCGGGATATGCGATGATCCAAACGAGGCAAACTGTGCTGTGTGAAACTCAGCCCCGTAGGAAAATGTGCTAAAATTCTCTGAAGCGTTTCAGAGCGGGCCGAGCGGGATCGCCTGGATATCCAAGCGCACACTATTTCTACAGTATAAAACATGGAACTTACTGATGCAAACGCTATAAAGATGGCCCCTATCTCCGGTGGAGCAAGACACTTTTCTTCTAGTGCCGGAACGATTATCACTAAAGTGGTGAGAAACCTGCTCGCGTCTTGTGCTTTCAGTGAAGAAACGTGGAGCAAGTGAGCACCCCTCCGGTTTGTGCGGTTGCTTGTACTTGTTACGCATTTTTGTTTGTGCAGAATGGCTTGTCCGGAGCTAGTTTCACGCTCGCGCGCTGCAAGATTGCTAGGGACACCACTTACGCCCCTTCTGACGTATGGCTCAGGACTACCAATCCTCTGAGATGGCAGACGTTTGGAAAGCAGGCTTTGCTTTGGGCATGTTCTTGGAGGTACGATACAACGTCTGTTATGAGTGGTTAGGAAGTACAGACTGCTGCAGTTTTCTTGTGAATATTGCGCTTTCCAGTCTACAGCTCTCCCCACAACGTTCGCAGGAAAGCCCGCTCTGGGTGCGGAACAAACGAGTTATTGAACTTGGCGCCGGTGTTGGTGGGTCGACCCACGCCCGCATGTCGGTCCCAGCACGTTCTTACGGCGGGCCCTCATGGAAACACGTTGCCACCATTATCTTCTCGAGATTATTTTCAGCAATTGAGCTCGTTTTCATATGCCCTGCTTGCTATCCCGCATTACACCTTGGTTATCAAAAGTATATACTCCGCAAGTGACTGCATTTTCAACAAATGCCATCCTGGAGTTGTGTTATGGGATCTGTCTTGTTTCTCGTCAGAGGCATAGGCATTTTTAAGTGGAACGAGTGTTTGGCCTTGCATCCCCAAGGTCCGCCTGTCCTCACGGAACTCGGCCTGGGGCATAACAGGGTATCTTGGGATATTGTGCGCGAAGCTTGGTGTGCGCCTCTCCCGACTCCCGGGGCGGACGGGGAGGCTGTGCAGCTGCAACACTTGGGACCTCAGAGGGGTGCACCTGACCTCGGGTGCACGTGCGGGTTAGGCTGATGAGTCGTTTACGAGCGTGTGTGCTTCTCGGCAGCAGAATCGGGCGTTGTGCTGACGGGTAGTGAGGGCGTGTGGGTTTTTCCTGGAATACAGAATATAGGTTTCACCGCTAGGATATGGGATGTATTTGTCTTTTCTGAAAGCTTTATGAGGCATATGTCTTCTTGGAGCAGAGGAGGACGTTGAGGTTATGTGATGCTTCGGACTAAAAAAGGGTGCACACCTCCCTGTGGCGGGGGGGGAGGTCGGACATACGTGGATTTCGGCCTGCAGAAAAGGGCACCTCATTACGGGTAGACGGGACGTCGGGCATGTGTCACGATGCTCACTGCATAAGGCTGTGGTATACCAAGGGGCAGGCAGGGAGGTACATCAGATGTGCCTATTTTTCTAAAACCAGTGGGCACCTCGTTACGGGGAGCACATAATTCATACGGTCTGAGGTTTGCCACTTGTGGGTCACCCTCACTTCGATCTACGAGATGCGCTTCAGAGATGTTTTACCTAAGGTCGGGGAGGCTTGTCATCTCAGGCGCGAAGAAAGTGATTTTAACGGACGTGGGAGAACTTCTTCCGGTACCTCAATTTTCCCCTGGACTCTGACACTTCTTCCAACTGTTTTCCTCTTCCTTGGTATGGGTTCGCTTCTGCAGAGGTCCGTGTGCTTGCTGCCAGAGAGCTGCGCTGTCTGAGACGGCGGCCCACGCTGCCCTGAAGGCACGATCTTATCAGAATCTGGCTCCGTGTTAACAAAGCGCCGCAAGTTGCATAGTTATGTGTCATTGTTGATTTGCGTAGTCGTGTGCTGACTGTTATGGACAGGTTCTGAGGGAAAACGTGCTAAGGAACAATGCGACACAGGCACTTGTGGCCGAGCTTGACTGGTAGCTTCATCTCATCCTTAACCATCACCAAACCTCTTCCTAGCTCAATACGGGTAGGAAAGTATGCATGAACCTGGGAGCTTCGGGTCACTGCAACTGGTCCTGCCAAACGGTTTGCATCCCCCACTAAACAGTCTCACTCACATCTAGGTATGCTTTGAGATCTGCACCACCCGGCTGAACCCACTGCAGCTTGGACTGCCAGTGAGAAACTTGGGCTGCCACCGAAGGCTTGGGCTGCAGGTGCAAAGCTTGTGTGTGGGAGCTGACATGATTGTGAAGTGTGGCAATGTTCAGGGGCAACCGGGATCAGCGCCGTGAGCTGTCGATGCAGAAGTTCGAGACCATTCTTGCAAGTGACTGCATATATGAGGTGAGGGATCGTGGCCCTATGAATGTGCACATTGGGCGACATCTTTGTCGTGCATTGCTTTACACACTCAGCTGCAAATTCCACTTCGTCTTGCACACGCTATGCCGACTGCACCCAACAGTAGCTCATGCTTGTGGGCCATGCCGTCATCCATCATTGTGTGTGTGGCGAAATGTGACCGCCTGGCCTTGCTCATGCATGCCACTCACCCCTTGGGATGTTGGAAGCCTGGGCTTGGTCGGCATGCCTCACGCCATTTAGTGTATAATGTGCATTTCAGCAAGAAGCACTTCGGTTCCTGCCTTTGGTTGGTTTCTTCTTATGTATCGCTTCATCATGTAATGTGCAATAGTTGGTTGGCTGGATGTACAGGAAAACGGCATAGGCCCCTTTTTACGGGCAGCCGACGCAATCTTCACCAGATCGATTGCAGCAAGTATCACTCCAGGTGAAAAATAGCCTTCCGCTGCCTAGCGTCCCTTGCAGATAGAGTCCTGTACGGGGGCCGTGCTTTCCGCACACAGCAATGTTGTATACGAGCCTCGAGACCCCATCAGTGTGCCCCCGAGGATTCCATTGTTTGGGCCCAGCTCATTCATAATATGTATTGATGTGCAGTGGTTGTGAGTCATTCATTCTGAGACCACCTGTATTTGAGTAAGTTGATATTAATCATCGGCGACGAATAACTGCACGCTGTACTGCATGAGCATGGGTGCCATTGGTGTACTCCTCTAGATCTCGGAAGTGCGCTATCAGGATGATGCAGGCTGCATCCTCAATATCAGATCTCATAAATGATGCTATGGTAGAAAGTGGGGCACAGATGGTCTGGTGGCCATCAAACTACGCGGATGCTCAAAGGATATTCGCACATGCTTTTTAGAGAAAGCGCGAGCGATCTTCACTGTTCGGGAGGTGCGTGGGCCCTGTCACACTCTTCAATCTTATGCGATGCTTCCTTTTGCATGTGTTACTCCCCATTCGCCCCTTCAAGCTCGCCATATTCCCCTGATCCTGACCGCAAGACACAAGTAGTATGCATGGTGTGGGTTTGTTGGTTGTACTTTCCTGGAGAGCCTTGGTTTTGTCCTCCACTGAAGCAAATCGCATTTTCCACTTGGACCAAAACTTATGAAAAGGGAATTGATTTTCATATCGCGTCACGTCAATTGAGCATCTGAAGCATGGTATGAATCACCTGAGCCATGTTATAAAATATGCGATGGCATGTCTATCCACTAAGTCGCCACATATCTTTCTGCTTAGCCATGGTGCATATTTTCCCTGGGGGAGGGATGTTATCCATTTGGTAAACTACGATTCATTGAAATTTAAATAAAGTGGCCCTTTTGAGTGGATATCGGAAATTTTGCGTGTGGCTTGGGCAAATTCAGGTCATGCCTGTGGTTGAAGATGTTGTCACCCGACTTGAAGTCAAGGACCCTGCCACCCCTTGGCAGCAGTTGTGCATCCAAGAGAATGTTGCTATATACCATTTCAGGAAAAAATAGTTTCTTTTGCTCTTCACATCTCATTGCCAACAGGCACACTGCATAGCATTTCATTAAAAATAGCTTTCTTCTTACATGCTTTTAAGTGTGTGAGAGAAAATCTTTTTTCGGAATGTCTTCTCTAGGCTGATTCACAACTTCACATGCTTTTTAGGCTGATGCACAGCTTCTAAGGCAAAATGTTTAGAGTCTTTTGGGTTGGGTGGGTAGGGAAGGCAAAAGAACAGAGCTGCGGATTCCCACGGGCGGAACTCCTGAATACTGTCGTGTAACGCCTTTAGATCTAACTCAGCTGCTGATTTGATCTAACGGCTCAGGAAACTCTGATCGATCTACCGGCACAGAAACCTCTAAAATTCCGCAGGCTCCAATTTAACCATTTCTTTTGCTCTTCACATCTCATTGCCATGTAACAGAGATCATTAGGCACACTGCTCTGTGCCAGGCTGCCGCTGCTGCTGCTGTCGCCATCTCGGAGTGGTCCACCCGAAGTACTTCTCCATGTGCTCGTCGGGAACAGCTGCCGGGTCAATGTAGGAGTGGATGGCAGAGGACAGCTGAGACCAGCCGCCCAGGAAGCAGCACTTCTCAAGCGCCGCGCCCACAACCCTGGCACAGGTACAAGCCCCCTTGCGGGTGCTGTGGCCAGAGAAGTGTCCCCCTTCCGGAGGGACACACCCCAGCCTCCCCAATGCCAACTGCACCCAGCCATTAGCTTGCGCCGACTGGAGCTTCCCTTGCTCCCACGGCAGCCTCCAGTAGCTGCCCTGCACTTCCGAGCCCGTCACCGGGCGATGCCCCCAACAGGCATCCCGCACCTGCTGCCAGTGCTGCAGGAGCTGCACAAGCCCCGCCACCCCCGCTGCGGGGATGGTGAGCCTCCTCCTGAGGCGCACGTGCCCCCTGCCTTTCTCCTTGTGGAGAACCACGGAGATGTCATCACCTGTGATGCTGATGTGCCCCCTGCGCATGGAGACGCCCGTCTCTGGCCGGCCGAAGGTGACGAAGGCAAACACCACGTAGGTGCACGCCCTGAGCAGCTCCGTAGCTGCCCGGCCCACCGGCTCCAGCCCCAGCCCGTGCGCATGCACCGCCGAGACATGCCTGGCAGGCAGCCAGGTCCGCACCGTCTGCTCCTCACCCGCGGCTTCAGCCGCCTGCACCTGGAGGCGGGACATGCCCTTCACTGCTCTGGAGATCGCCCGGCCCTTGGCAGGCCCGGGGAACCCCATGTCCTCGTGGTAGTTGTTGATGGCGGACAGGTAGGGCTGCATGTTGGACGCCTGCACCGTGCCCTTGTCCAGCATGTGAGCAATGTACAGCCTCACCGTGGCCCCCGTTGCCGGAAGCCACTGCCTGCCCTCCGCCTCACAGAACGCCATGAAGGCCCGAGCCTTCGGCCGGTAGTTGCCCACCGTCTTGTCGCCCAGTGCTGCCCCCTGCATCTGCACTGCCAGCTCAGTGAAGGAGTTGTCCCCCAGCTCCCCTCTCCAGCGCTCCTGAAGCGCCGCATCCCCGCCAGCCACCTCCTGCACCGCTGCCGGGAGCACCTCATATCTCTCCTTGCTCATGTCCAGGTCCTCCTTGTCACCATCCTCGTAGGCAATGTGGGTTAGGCCGTCCGAACCCGTGTCACCCACGGTGCCGGTGTACCAGGCATCATCCTGGGGCCAATACGCCTTCACCTTGAGGCCACTCGCCAGCCCCGCCTGCGGCGCCTGCCCGGCTGCCCGCCTCCCATCATGCAGGTAATGGCTCACCGGGAGGCGGAGATGCGGAACATGATGCCGTCCCAGCTTGAGGCCCCGAGCAGCTCGGACCCTCCCAGCCGGCTGGGAGTAAAGAGGTCCCTGCCCCGGGGCAAGATCACCACCTCGTCGGCCATGGCCTCCAGCTGCTGGAACCACATCTGCCCCGGCCAGTAGGGCGCCACCACCGTGGCGGCGCACTTCTCCTCCCGCAGCTTGTGCGCCACCTCGTCGAGGAGGGACCACGGGGGGTTGACCCAATTGACCTCTCCTAGCCAGGAAAAGGCCAAAGAGTCCACGCCCTCGCACCCCGGGTCGTGCCACTGTGCGTAGTAGCGCGGCAGCTGGGCGGGGAGCTCCGAGGCGAAGCGGTCCACGGTGTGCTGGTGCCATTCCCGCTCCGCCCACTGAAACCACCTGCGGTTTAGCCGCGAGTCGTCCAGGTCCCGGTCCCGAGACAAGCGGTCGGCCCACTCGTTTGCCACGCTTCTGATGTACCTCGCCTGGAGCTCGATGTCATTTAAGTCCAGCAGGATCCACAGGCGCCGCATCCGCCGCATCAGCTCCGGGTTGCGCGACGTGAAGTGCGAGAGCATGGCCACCACCGCCTGGTTGTCGCAGTAGAGGCGCACCACCTGGCCGGTGAGCTCTCTCAGGAAGGATTGCACCGTTTTGTACACTGCCTCCAACTCCAGGTGCGTGATGTGTAGATGCCGTAGCTCGTCGGACCAGAATCCTCTTGCCGCGTGCTTGAGGTTCAGCACCCCGCCCCATGCGAACAGAGACGCGTCGGTGTGCACCTTCGCTCTCGTGGGGTTGCGCCCGATCTTGCGACCGTTCCACCGGCTCTGAGTCGGCAGCCTGAGCCACCACTCGATGTCGCTCAACAATGCGGTGTGAGCTTCACCTTCGCGCCCCATCCCCGCCTCGTGGAGAGCACGAAGTGGAGCTCCCTGAGATACGATCTCGCCGGAGGGACTGCCAGATACACAGACTGGCAGAGCCCCGTGAACGCTGCCAGCTTCTGAGTTGGGAGCCACCTCCGCTGTCGCGACGCCTCGCTGAGAAGCGCCTTGGACTGCAGGTGAATCTTCTGCAGCCTCGCCGGTGTCACGCAGAACTGTCCCGCCTTGAGGTCCACCTCGAGCCCGAGGTGCTCCACTAGCTGCGTCGGCTCCCATTGCCCCTTCTTCTCGTTGCGCGACAATCCGAGTCTCACCAAGACCCGAGATGTCAACTCGCGCGCCCTGAGCGCCTCGATCCTGCTGCTTAGCAGCAACAAGAAGTCGTCCATGTAAGGGAGCACCCGCGCCCCGTGCTGATGCTCCTCGCGGCCGCATCCTCGAGCTCGTGTGCGAACTGCCCAACGTCGTCGCACCTTGCTTCCGCTTTGCAGCTTCCGCACTTCCCGCCGATCCTCCGCGGATCTCGGAGAACGAAGGCACTCCACGAGCACCTTCATGACCTTGACGAAGATTCGTGGCGAGTCGTTCCTGCCGAAGGGAAGGGCGCCGCACTGGAATAATTCCCCCCGCACGTCGAACTGCATGTACTTCTGGAAGGCGGGGTCGATCCCCACGACGTGGTAACCGTCCTGGAGGTCGAAGCTGAAGCACCAGTCGTTCGGCTTGGCGAGCCGACGCAGCTTCTTCAGCGTCTCCATCTTGCAGCGAGATTTTACGCAGTGAGCGTTCAACCAGCGGAAGTCCATCACTAGACGCCACTTGTTCGTCCCTGGCTTCGGCACCAGGAACACTCGGGATACGTGTCGTCGCCTCCTCGCTCGCACCCATGCGCCCGTTCTGAGACACCGCTCGGTCTCTGCGGCCATCCACTCTAGGTGCGGAGGGGTGGCGTCGCCCAACGACACTCCGTGATCGAAAGGCAGAGGCGCCTTGTCGACCCAATGCATCCTTGCCCCTTTGCTGATCCACTGCATTACCTCCGAGTTCGCGCCAGCTGCGCGCCATGCCCCCCTTCCGCTCCGCACCCTTTCCTGCAGGGTGGGCTCTTTCCGTTGAATGCCCCGAGGGGCGGAAGGCGTCCAACCTTTCCGTGATCGGAAAGTTAGGTCTGGGCTTGGGCGCCTCGCCCAAGCCCTGACCCTTTACCTCCCTTGCCGCTGCCGCGGCCACCTTCACCTTTTCCAGCGCCACCGCCCGCTGCGCCTTTGCCTTTGCCTCCTTGACGGTCACGAAAAGTCGAAACTTTGGCGCTTGCCTTGGCGTGCGTGTTCATCACGGCCTTCGCCTTCGTGGTGTCGAATTCCTTCAACCACTTCGTGAGCACTGAGTCGCTCACCAGCCCGTCGCTGCCTGCGTACACCTTCTCCTCGATGAAAGCCAACTTCGCCCGCAACGCCTCAGCTCCGCCGTGCGATGTTGCGTCAGACTCCATGCTCGCTCTGAGCTGCAACATGGTGTAGCGGTTGTTCAGGAGCGAAAAAACGCCCTTAAACGTGTTGTGCGCTGCGAAAACGCGCTCACTCAATTCCTCCACCGTTGGGGGATCCTTTTCATCTTGACACCAGTCCAAGGTCACCTCGGAAAACGCAATCGCATCGTGCATGTACGACAGCGCAGGGGCAAGCACCAACTGCTCGTAACGCATGGACGAGTTGGTGCGTTTGGAGAGGGCGTCGTAGGTCTTGTCGTTGTACAGGTCGTACATATGCGGCATATCAGTCTCCAGTGTCGCAGGTCTCACAGGGAACAGATTCCCTTCAACGTGTGGGACATACGGGAGCTTTTCTAATGCCTCCAACTCCGCGTCTCCGCTCTCAGCGGAACCACCAGCCTGCGAAACGGCTTTCGCTGCCGCCTCCTCCGCGATTTCAACTCTCGCTGCGAGAGTCTCCATCCGCTTCATCATGAGCTTCATCGTTGCGCCCTGTCGCTCCAACAGGACTTCCATCCCGGACTTCGCCGCCGGTTGTCCAGCCGCGCCAGCATTGTTCTCCGACGCGCCTTGCTCATCGTCTTGACTCATTGTCGTAAGTCGTCAAGGGTTTAAACTTCCACAGCAACGTTAAAATGTGGGGTAAAAATTTGCAGTGTGCCGCACTCAGAATTTTTCCGCGAGGAAATTTTCTTGTGAAATTCTTTTGCGAAGGCAAAAGAATAGAGCTGCGGATTCCCACGGGCGGAACTCCTAAATACTGCCGTGTGTAACGCCTTTAGATCTAACTCAGCTGCTGATTTGATCTAACGGCTCAGGAAACTCTGATCGATCTACCGGCACAGAAACCTCTAAAATTCCGCAGGCTCCAATTTAACCAGATTTGCATAAGGTCGAACCCTTGAAAGCGTGCATGCGTGCTTAGCTATGACCAGCGCATGCTGGTTCATCGCTGATTATCGACAACATAGAATGGTGCTTGTGCAATTCTACTGGTCTAGCATATGAAATATTTGTTATGCTTTCCCGCATGCTGCCACCGCATGTGGCATCATGTATTGTCCAACTTACATGGGTCATACCCTGGTGATACATTTGCACACACTACACTACACATAGAATATTGCCCCCCCCTCGCTCCGTTCGGCGTTCGGGCGCCCGTTAGGCGCGAGGGGGGGCACCTAACTACGTTGATCAAAAGACACACGCGCGAACCATGTCGGACAATACAGTCGAATTCGGAATTGCCCATATCTCCTTATAGGAGCGTCATCGAGGTCAGGAGTGACCTCTTTTTTCCCGATCAATTTGGTTGCAACTCCCATAGGTCCCGTGCGCCATTGTCGAGCTCTACATAGATATAACATTGCCCAACCGTCAGGGAACCGCCGGGGTTCGCCTTTGGGCCTTAGGGACGAGGGTCGAGGGCATTATTTTGCCGGGTGTTGACCATAAATTTTGCTATATTTGACCAAGCCCAACCCCCCCCTAAAATCGAATGGGGGGGGCGCCCATGATAATTTTCTTAATTCAAGGGACCCCCCAGAGCGGTTTCGGGGGGTTTTGCATGACTTCCGTCATCTGGGAGGGGGTGTAGGCATCATGCGAATTCAGCTGGAAGTGGTGGATTTTCGGTAATTTGTCAAGCAAAAAGTGCGTCCTAGCTTCCGTTCGAGAGGTACCCAAAGGTCATATTGCTTACCCACGTGACCCCTCCGTGGGGTTGGTGAAGTAGGATGCATGCCTTGGGTCAGGGGGGAAGGGCTGGGATGGGGCATCCGATAGGGGGTATTTTAGCAGTCAAATTGAGATCTTTGGCAGAACCCGCCAAAAACAACCCCTATATGGGGGGGGGCAGCCGAGCGCACCCTGTATAATATAAAGTTTAATGTATAATTAATAATTATTTTTACATTTGCACGGATATATAAATTATACTAGGTGCCATAGCAATTATTAAAAACCCCCAAAATGAAGAAGGGGTGACCTCTTCTCCTATAAGGAGATAGTAAACATCGCCATCACCAAATTTTGCATCGATGACATCCATCGCGCATCGACACACACGCGCGATCGCGATGATGACACACCGCAAATCGGTTCATGGGGGCTCTAGCTTAACTCCTTATAGGAGCGTCATCGAGGTCAGGAGTGACCTCTTTTTCCCCGATCAATTTGGTTGTAACTCCCATAGATCCCGTGCGCCATTGTCGAGCTCTACATAAATATAACATTGCCCAACCGTCAGGGAACCGCCGGGGTTCGCCTTTGGGCCTTAGGGACGAGGGTCGAGGGCATTATTTTGCCGGGTGTTGACCATAAATTTTGCTATATTTGACCAAGCCCAATCCCCCCCTAAAATCGAATGGGGGCATGATAATTTTCTTAATTCAAGGGACCCCCAGCGGTTTCGGGGTTTTGCATGACTTCCGTCATCTGGGGGGGGTGTAGGCATCATGCGAATTCAGCTGGAAGTGGTGGATTTTCGGTAATTTGTCAAGCAAAAGTGCGTCCTAGCTTCCGTTCGAGAGGTACCCAAAGGTCATATTTCTTACCCACGTGACCCCTCCGTGGGGTTGGTGAAGTAGGATGCATGCCTTGGGTCAGGGGGGAAGGGTTGGGATGGGGCATCCGATAGGGGGTATTTTAGCAGTCAAATTGAGGTCTTTGGCAGAACCCGCCAAAAACAACCCCTATATGGGGGGGGCAGCCGAGCGCACCCTGTATAATATAAAGTTTAATGTACAATTAATAATTATTTTTACATTTGCACGGATATATAAATTATACTAGGTGCCATAGCAATTATTAAAAACCCCCAAAATGAAGAAGGGGTGACCTCTTCTCCTATAAGGAGATAGTAAACATCGCCATCACCAAATTTTGCATTGATGACATCCATCGCGCATCGATACACACGCGCGATCGCGATGATGACACACCGCAAATCGGTTCATGGGGGCTCTAGCTTAACTCCTTATAGGAGCGTCCGATTGAGGTCAGGAGTGACCTCTTTTTCCCCGATCAATTTGGTTGCAACTCCCATAGGTCCCGTGCGCCATTGTCGAGCTCTACATAGATATAACATTGCCCAACCGTCAGGGAACCGCCGGGGTTCGCCTTTGGGCCTTAGGGACGAGGGTCGAGGGCATTATTTTGCCGGGTGTTGACCATAAATTTTGCTATATTTGACCAAGCCCAATCCCCCCCTAAAATCGAATGGGGGGGGCGCCCATGATAATTTTCTTAATTCAAGGGACCCCCCAGAGCGGTTTCGGGGGGTTTTGCATGACTTCCGTCATCTTGGGGGGGGTGTAGGCATCATGCGAATTCAGCTGGAAGTGGTGGATTTTCGGTAATTTGTCAAGCAAAAGTGCGTCCTAGCTTCCGTTCGAGAGGTACCCAAAGGTCATATTTCTTACCCACGTGACCCCTCCGTGGGGTTGGTGAAGTAGGATGCATGCCTTGGGTCAGGGGGGAAGGGTTGGGATGGGGCATCCGATAGGGGGTATTTTAGCAGTCAAATTGAGGTCTTTGGCAGAACCCGCCAAAAACAACCCCTATATGGGGGGGGCAGCCGAGCGCACCCTGTATAATATAAAGTTTAATGTACAATTAATAATTATTTTTACATTTGCACGGATATATAAATTATACTAGGTGCCATAGCAATTATTAAAAACCCCCAAAATGAAGAAGGGGTGACCTCTTCTCCTATAAGGAGATAGTAAACATCGCCATCACCAAATTTTGCATTGATGACATCCATCGCGCATCGATACACACGCGCGATCGCGATGATGACACACCGCAAATCGGTTCATGGGGGCTCTAGCTTAACTCCTTATAGGAGCGTCCGATTGAGGTCAGGAGTGACCTCTTTTTCCCCGATCAATTTGGTTGCAACTCCCATAGGTCCCGTGCGCCATTGTCGAGCTCTACATAGATATAACATTGCCCAACCGTCAGGGAACCGCCGGGGTTCGCCTTTGGGCCTTAGGGACGAGGGTCGAGGGCATTATTTTGCCGGGTGTTGACCATAAATTTTGCTATATTTGACCAAGCCCAATCCCCCCCTAAAATCGAATGGGGGGGGCGCCCATGATAATTTTCTTAATTCAAGGGACCCCCCAGAGCGGTTTCGGGGGGTTTTGCATGACTTCCGTCATCTTGGGGGGGGTGTAGGCATCATGCG